>JAAAKG020216389.1:8166-22055 GCA_010014905.2 Druon quercuslanigerum
TACAAGAATTTGCAACGAAAAAGATTAATTTTCCAAAAAATATGACGATTTTTCAATCTAATAAATGATTTTCAATAAAATTTTTGAATTTTCAATTGAAAAAGACCAATTTTTAACCAAACACTTGAGTTTTGAACTAAAAAATATCAATTTTTTACTAAAATGTTGAATATTTAATAAGAAAAATTTACTTTTAAATAAAAAGATTAATTTTTTGACAAAAACGAGTATTTTTAAACAAAATAGATAAATTTTTAAGCGAAATAGTTTAATCTTTAGTCAAAAAGATAAAACTTTTGAACCAAGAAGATTATTTTTTCACAAAATGAATATTTTTCAACAAAATAGAAAAATTTACTATTTAATAGTTGAATTTTCAACTAAAGAAGACCAATTTTCCACGAAACAGTTGAATTTTCAATCAAAAAGATAAATAATTTACAAAATATTTATATTTTTTAATAAAATAGATGAATTTTGAACTAAAGAATATCTACTTTCACCCAAAATGGAATACTTATATTTTTATTAAAAAACAAAAACACATAATATTCCAACAAACTGATGAATTTTCAACTAAAAAGATAAATTTTCCACCAAAGTACAAGAATTTGCAACGAAAAAGATTAATTTTCCAAAAAATATGACGATTTTTCAATCTAATAAATGATTTTCAATACACAAACTTAGCCATACTCACTTCCGATGACGCTTTAACTGATCCATTCGATGAAAAGCCGCGCCGCACGTCTCGCAAAAGAAGTCGCCAAATCTCTCGTCACCGGTATAGTTCGTCTCGGCCGCTCCCATTGACGAGCCCATCTCCTCCGTCTCCATTGCCATCGCCGCCGCCGCCGCCGCCGACGCACCATGCTTCGCCCTCATGTGCTCCCTGAGCGACTTCACGTCCCAGTACATCTCACCACACACCGTACATTCAAAGGGACTGTCGCCCCCATGGATTCGCGAGTGCGACGCCAGAGCCTTCTCCCTCGCGAAACCAACACCGCAAAACTGGCAGACATAGGGCTTGGTTGGATCTGTTATTGGCCAGCGTGGCGCTGGCGGCGGCGAACTAGACTGCTGTCCCGCCAACTCATCATTCACCACCGTCATCTGATCCGTCCATCGCGAACTCGAGGCTAAATTATTATTGCCCCGCGACGACGAGCCGCCACCGCCGCCCCGACTACTCGTCATCACCTCCAAGAGTCGCATATCCTCGTCGACGTAATTGTACGACTTGCTCACCAATTTCCCAACGTCCACTTTGGCCTCTTCTTGATTACGCTTCGCGGCAGCAGCAGCCGCCGCGGCATTATTTTTCCGTCTACGAGGCGCACTCGACTGGACCTTCTTCCGTCGGCCCTTTGTTGTTCCACCGCCCCCGCCGCCACCCTCCTCCTCGGGCAGAAGAGGATCCTCATCGTTGAGATCGTCCTCAAGACCGTCGCGCGATGGCGCGTACGCGTGAATTTTGAGATGATTCATGAGATCGCACTTGCGGACGTAACGGGCGCCGCAGAGATTGCAGCCGTGGGGTCGGTCCGTCTGATGTGCCACCATGTGGTTCATCAGATTTGCCTTTTTTCGAAATCGCCGACTGCAAAAGTCGCAGGGATAGGGACGTGTATTTGTGTACGAGTCTTGATCGATCGGCAATGGGATTTCCATGTCATCGTACTCGAGCAAATTGTCATGTGAGACCTTTGTTTCCGGGATCTCGACCCTGCAGCAAAACAATGATATCCATATTTAATTCAGGCGATGTTTCCTCACAAATAAACATCAATTTTATCAATTAAAAACCTCAAATTACAACAAAATTCTTTTAACTTTACAAATATTTGTAAAGATATATTTGTAAATTTGTAAAGATTAATTTTTCAACAAATATCACGATTTTTCACTAATATAGAAAATTTTGCAATAAAATTGTAGTTGAATTTTTAACCAAAGATTAATCTTCCACCAAATATGACAATTTTTCAAGAAAATAGATGACTTTTCAATAAAATAGTTATATTTTCAATTGAGAAAGACTAATTCAAACTAAAAAATATCAACTATCAAACAAAAATGAAAAAATTAAATTTTTATTTAAAGAAATATACATGATTTTCCAAGAAGAAGAATTTTCCACAAAATGTGACTATTTTTCAAGAAAATAGATGAATTTTCCTTGAAATACTTGAATTTTCAATTGAAAAAGATTAATTTTTACACAAATATTTGAGTTTTAAACTAAAAAATATCACTTTTCAATCAAAAATGGATTAATTGTATTTTTATTTTTAGAAAAATATATAATTTTCCAACAATCTGAAAAATTTTCAACTAAAATAATTAATCTTTAAGTAAAATAGTTGAAAACTCAAACAAGAATATCAATTTTCCACCAAGAAGATTAGGTTTCACAAAATGTGACAATTTTTCCATTAAAATAAAGGAATTTTTCATAAAATAGTTCAATCTTCAATTGAAAAAAATTAATTTTTACACAAATAGTTGAGTTTTAAACTAAAAAAGATCACTTTTCAATAAAAAGTGGATTAGTTACATTTTTATTTTGAAAAAATACATAATTTTCCAACAAACTGATAAATTTTCAACCAAAATAATTAATGTTCAAGCAGAATAGTTGAAAAATCAAACAAAAATATGATTTTTCCTCAAATTAGATGAATATTCAATAACACTGTTACATTTTTAACCAAAAAAGATCAATTTACATTCAAAAATGGATTAGTTATATACTTTTTTTATTTATACTATTCTTATTTTCACCAGAATGATGAATTTTCATCTAAAATTAAGAATCTTTAATTGAAATAGTTAATCTTTCAAAATAAAGATTCATTTTCCACAAAATAGTTGAATTTTAAATTGAAAAAGATTAATTTTTACACAAATAGTTGAGTTTTCAACTAAAAACATCACTTTTCAATCAAAAATGGATTAGTTATATTTTTATTTTCAAAAAATATATAATTTTCCAACAAACTGATAAATTTTCAACTAAAATAAATAATCTGCAATTAGAATAGTTGAAAATTCAACAAAAATATGAATTTTCCACAAAATGTGACAATTTTTTAAGAAAACAGATGAATTTTCCATAAAATAGTGGAATTTTAAATTGAAAAAGATTAATTTCTACACAAATAATTGAGTTTTAAATTTAAAAATATCATTTTTCAATCAAATATGGATTAGTTATATTTTTATTTTTAGAAAATATATAGTTTTCCAACAAACTAATAAATTTTCAACTAAAATAATTGATCTTCAAGTAGAATAGTTAAAAATTCAAACAAAAATATGAATTTTCAATCAAGAAGATTAAGTGCCCCCAAATATGACGATTTTTCCTCAAATTATATAAATATTCAATAACACAGTAAAAATTTTCAACCAAAAAATATTTTTTATTTTTAATATTATTATTTTTCACCAAAATGATGAATTTTCAACTAAAATTATGGATCTTAAATTGAAATAGATAAATTTTTAACCAAAAAGATTAATTTTCTACAAAATGTGACCATTTTTTAAGATTTTAGATGGATTTTCCATAAAATAGTTGAATTTTCCATTGTAAAAGATGATTTTTTAGCTAAAATAATGAATTTTGAACTAAAATTAGAATTAATTTTTAATAATTAATTTTACACAAATAGTTAAATCTTAAAATAAAAAAGATAACTTTTCAATCATAAAAGGATTAGTTATATTTTTATTTTTAAAAAATATATAATTTTTCAACAAACTGATAAATTTTCAACCAAAATAATTAATCTTCAAGTAGATTAGTTGAAAATTCAAACCAGAATATGAATTTTTCACCAAGAAGATTAAGTTTCACAAAATATGACGATTTTTCCTCAAATTAAAGGAATATTCAAAAACTATCAATTTTCATTGAAAAGTGGATTAGTTATATATATTTTAATTATTATTTTCCACCAAAATGATCAATTTTCAACTAAAATTATCAATCTTTAACTGAAATAGTTAAAATTTCAAACAAGAAGATTAATTTTCCACAAAATGTGACAATTTTCCAAGAAAATAGATTAATTTTTAAAAAATAGTTGAATTTTCAATTGAAAAAGATTAATTTTTACACAAATAATTGAGTTTTAAACTAAAAAAGATGAGTTTTTAACTAAAATAATGAAACTTCAACTGGAATAATATAATTTTGAATAAAAATGTTAATTTTTTGACAAAAATAATCATTTTTCAACAAAATAAATTATTTTTCACTTAAACAGTTAAATTTTTAGTGAAAAAGAGTAATTTTCACACAAATAGTTGAATTTTGAACCAAAAAAGATTAACTTTCAACAAATTACAACCAAAAACGAGAATGGTCAACCAATATTAATTTTTCAATAAAATAGTTCAATTTTCAACTAAAAATACTTCTTTTTACACAAATAGTTGACTTTTAAACTAAAAAAGATAAATTTTTAACGAAGAATGGAAGAATTAATTTTTATTCAAAAAAATAATAATAATTTTCTAACAAACTGATGAATGTTCAACTAAAATAATGAAATTTCAAGTGGAATAGTTGAATTTTGGACTGAAAAGGCTGAAATTTTAATGAAACTGGTGACTTTTCAAATAGAATAATTTAATTTTTAAAAAAGAAGATTAATTTTCCAGAAAATATCACGATTTTTCAACAATATAGAAAACTTTTCAATAAAATTGCAGTTAAATTTTGAACCAAAAAAGATCAAATTCCATTTAAAAATGGATTAGTTATATATATTTTTTATTTTTTAATATTATTATTTTCCACCATGATGATGAATTATCAACTAAAATTATGAATCTTCAATTGAAATAGTTAAACTTTCAACAAAGAATATGAATTTTCAATAAAATAGTTTAACTTTCAATTGAAAAAGATTAATTTTTACACAAATAGTTGAGTTTTAAACTAAAAAAGATGAATTTTCAACTAAAATAATGAACCTTTACCTAGAATAATTTAATTTTTAATAAAAATGTTAATTTTTTAACAAAAATAATTATTTTTCAACAAAATAAATTATTTTTACACAAATAGTTGAATTTTGAGCCAAATAAAAGATTAATTTTCAAATAAACATGAAATATTTAAGTATTTATTAAAAAAAAAAAGAATAATTTTCCAAAATATACTTAATTTTTAACTAAAATAATGAATCTTCAATTGGAATAGTTCATTTTTCAACCAAGAAAATAGATGAATTTTTAACTAAAATTATGAATCGTCAACTATCATAATTTAATTATCACTAAAATAGTTGAATTTTGAGCTAAAAAAATCAATTTTTAACCAAAAATGGGATAAATTTTGATTTTTAAAAATATATAATTTTTTAACAAACTGATAAGTTTTTGACTGGAATGATGAATCTTTAAGTAGAATTGTTGAATTTTCAACAAAAAATATGAATTTTAAACTAAAAAAACCCATTTTTCCACAAATAGTTGAATTTTTAAAAAGACAGTTAAATTTTGAGCTAAAAAAATCAATTTTTAACCAAAAATGGGATAAATTTTGATTTTTAAAAATATATAATTTTTTAACAAACTGATAAGTTTTTGATGATGAATCTTTAAGCAGAATTGTTGAATTTTCAACACAAAATTTGAATTTTAAACTAAAAAACCCATTTTTCCACAAATAGTTGAATTTTCAAAAAGATAGTTAAATTTTGAGCTAAAAAAGATCAATTTTCAACCACAAATGGGATAGTTAAATTTTTATTTTTAAAAATACATCATTTTTCAACAAACTAATAAATTATCAAATAAAATATGATTCTTTAAATAAAATAATTTTATTTTGAACAAAGAAAAAAAATTTTCCACAAAATATGACAATTTTTCAACAAAATAGATTAATTTTCAATAAAACAGTTGAATTTTAAACTAACAAAGGCCCATTTTCAACCAAAAATATCAATTTTTAACTAAAATTATGAATCTGCAACTATCATAATTTAATTATCACTAAAATAGTTGAATTTTGAGCTAAAAAAATCAATTTTTAACCAAAAATGGGATTAATTTTGATTTTTAAAAATATATAATTTTTTAACAAACTGATAAGTTTTTCATTGGAATGATGAATCTTTAAGTAGAATTGTTGAATTTTCAACACAAAATATGAATTTTAAACTAAAAAAACCCGTTTTTCCACAAATAGTTGAATTTTCAAAAAGATAGTTAAATTTTGAGCTAAAAAAGAACAATTTTCAACCACAAATGGGATAGTTAAATTTTTAGTTCTAAAAATATATAATTTTCAAACAAAAAGATGAATTTTTAACTAAAATGATGAATTTATTCAATAGAAAAAGACCATTTTTATCCAAATTTATCTTTTTTAATTGAAAATTGATCTTTTTTCCTGAAAAAAAAACTATTTAATTTAAAACCCAGAAATTCGGATAAAATCGCATAATTTCATCAGACAAAAAATGAGAAGAAAATAGTATCTTTCATGTAAATTAAAAATTTAAATAAGAAATTATAAATTACAAATGGATAAATAATAAATAGGTGATAATAAATTACCCATCGTCTGGTCCCGATCGGTCCCAATTATCAGCGACGACCTCCTCGGTGACCTGGATGTTGAAATAATCGTGACCCTGGTCCTGGGGAACGATATAAATCGACTCCATATCGCTCGACTGCGGAACCATGAGAATTTCGGCATCTCCGGAATCTTGCTCGGCTGGCTGCTCGAGAATTTCCTCCTCGACAATCTCCTCCTCGACGACCTCTTCACAGGCCCCGATGACCTCCTCCTCCTGCCCGACAATATCCTCCTCCAAGCCGCACACCTCCTCGTGGACGACATTTCCGACTTCCTCTGCCCAGTGCAGCGTCATCTCCTCCGGCACGTCCATTGAATCCTCAGTTGTTGTAGCCATTGCTCCTTTTATTTTATCACTGACATCACTGCAAAGTCATATCACTTTACTTTACAAATACTCACACCATTTACCATTTTTTATTTTCAATTATATGATTTTTATTGAGTTAAGAGGGGGAAGGGTTAATACATTATTCTTAATTTTTTCTGATGAAATGGAACATTTCTCTATATTCAATTTTCTGACTTGGAAAAGGGATATTTTTAACATTTTTATTGTTGAGTTGGAAAAGTAGAAATTTTGATTTTTCATTCTCTTTCAAATTGGACGAGGCAATTATTTTTATATCATTTTTTTCAAGTTGGAAAGGAAAATAATATATTTTCTTTCAAATTCTTTTGATGAAAGAGAGGGTTTTTTTATTTTCAATTTTCTGAACTGGAAAAGGGAAATTTTTAACATTTCAGTTGAGTTGGAAACGTGGAAATTTTAATTTTCCATTTTTTTCAAATTGGAAGAGGAAACTTTTTATAACATTTTGATTAATTTGAATAGGGGAAATAACATTTTTTTAAAATTTCTTTAAACAATAGGGAGAATTTTTTATTGTCTGAATTGGAAAAGGGAAATTTTTAACATTTTAGTTGAGCTGGAAACGTGGAAATTTTGATTCTTCATTCATTTTCAAATTGGAGGAGGCAATTATTTTTATAACACTTTTTTTTTTAAAGTTGGAAAGGCAAATAATACATTTTTTTAATTCTTTTGATGAAAGCCGAATTTTTTAATTTTCAATTTTCTGAATTGGAAAAGGGCAGTTTTGAACATTTTTATTGTTGAGTTGGACACGTGGAAATTTCCATTTTTCATTAGTTTTCAAATTGGACAAGGCAATTATTTTTATAATATTTTTATTAAGTTGGATGCTGCAATTTTTTAAATAAAATGTTTATTCAGTTGAACGGGAGAATTTTCCAATTTTCTGATTGGAAAAGGGATATTTTTAACATTTTTATTGTTGGGTTGGAAAAGTGGAAATTTTTATTTTTTATTTTTTTTTCAAATTGGACGAGCATTTTTCTATATTCAATTTTCTTAATTGGAAAAAGGATACTTTTGAAATATTTATTGTTCAATAATTAGGAACGCAAAAAGTGTCGTTTATAATTTATTCTTTTTTAAATTTTAGTATTGATTTCAATTTTCCTAATTTAAAAAATTGAAATAGTTGTTAATTTGGTGATAATTATTTATTATTATAAATAATAAAGAATATAAGTATAAATAAAAAAATTATTATAAATAAGCAAAGTAAATTATTTGGTTTTGTGTATATTTTTCGGTTTATTTAATTATTAAATTTATTTTGGTTAATTATTAAATTATTCATTGATTTAATTATTCGGATTTTTATTTGTATATGCTATTATTTTTATAACAATATCATTAAGATGAAAGGGGAATATACTTTTTTTTTAAATTCTTTAGATAAAAGGGAGGTTTTTTATTTTCAATTTTCTAAATTGGAAAAAGGAATTTTTAACATTTTTATTGTTAAGTTGGAAAAGTAGACATTTTGATTTTTCATTATTTTTCAAACTGGTCGAGGCAATTATTTTGATAACATTTTTATTAAGTTGAAAGGAAGAAATAATATATTTTTTTAAATCCTTTTGATGAAAGGGAGGATTTTTTCGGTTTTCAATTCTCTAAATTAAAAAAGGGAAATTTTTAACATTTTAGTTGAGTTGGAAACATGAAAATTTTAATTTTCCATTCTTTTTCAAATTGGACGAGGCAATTATTTTTATTATATTTTTATCAACTTGAAAGGCAAATAATTTTTTTTTTCAAATTCTTTTGACGAAAGGGAGAATTTTTTTATTTTCAATTTTCTTAATTGGAAATTTTGAACATTTTTATAGAGTTGGAAAAGAGGCATTTTTTTGTTGTTGCATTTTCTTACAAATCGGATGACGAAATTTTTTATAACACTTATTATTAAGTTGAAATATTGATTTTTCATTTTTTTCAAATTGAACGAGTTATTTTTTATAAGATTTTAATTAAGTTGAAAGGGCAAAATAATATTTTAATTATTTAAAAAAATTTCTTTAGACAAAAGAAAGGATTTTTTATTTTCAATTTTATGATTTGGAATAGGGACATTTTTATTGTTGAGTTGGAAAAGTCAAAATTTTGGTATTTCATTTTTTTCAAATTTTTCTTTAGATAAAAAAAAAGAATTTTTTAATTTTAAATTTTCTGAATTGTTTCAGGGAAAATTTTGTAATTTACATTGTTGAGTTAATACAGTAGAATTTTTAGTTTTCGGTTTAAATTTTTTAATTTTTATTTAATTGGTACAGTAAAAATTTGTTTTTTTTGGACGATGCAATTATTTTTATATGTTGAAAGGGAGGAATTATATATTTTTTTTATTTCTTTTGATGAAAGGCAAATTTTTTAATTTTTAATTTTCTAAATTGGAAAAGAGAAATTTCTTCACATTTTGTTTAATTTGAAAGATAATAATAATATTTTAACCATTTTTCTTGAAATAAATGGGAGCATTTTTTTTACTTCCAATTTTCTGATTCAAAAAAGGAAAATTTATATTTTGTACAATTTTCGTTGAGTTCGAAAGGAGACAATTTTTGTTTTAATTGGACAAGGCATTTTTTTCTTTTTAACTTTCTTTAAATCAACAGGGATTTTCAATTATTTTCTAAAAAAAAGGGAAATTAAAAAAACTATTTCATTGAATTAAAAGGGGAAAATCAATACATTATTTTTTTAAATTTAGATGAAAGGAAAAGGGAGGGAAAAGGAAAATTTCTCTTGCAATCTAGAAAAAAATATAACTGAAGTCCATATAAAATAAAATAACCTACTTTAACCTTATATATAATTAAAATTGAATAATTAAATAAAATAAATTGAATAATTAACATAAAATGAAATAATTTACTTTGCTTATTTATATTAATTTTTTTATTTACATCTATATTCATTATTATGCATAATAATAAATATTTATCAGCAAACTAACAATTTCTATTTTCCAAATATGAAAATTAGAATTAAAGAAAAACGATTAAATAAAAAAAAATTTTCTCCGTTCCAATTACGAAAATAGAAAATAAAAAAATGCTATCTAGAGAATTAAATTTTTTTTGTCTTATTCACAATAATCATAAATATTTATCACCAGAAGTCTTAAAATAAAAAAGATGATGAAACCTTTCTGATTTTTATGTATTAAAAATATGGTTTTATATTCTCGATAACCTAATTTCGAAAAGTTGACAACTCTTAATCAATGTTTTAATCAAAATAACTCCCAATATTGCGCAAAGATACATATAATTCTTAAACGAAACAACATAAATTCATCCGCAATAAAAAAAAAAACAACTGATAAACCAATATTTGTGGAAAACAAAACAAACTACTGAAAAAGAGCTGTTACCAAATTTAAGCATCCATTTATCCAGAAGAAAGCCACAATCGTATCCAAGAGACGCAACTTACCTTTCCCGAATTTCCCCAAAGACCCGAAAACATCCATAAAAGAGCCCTCACTTCCCTTCGAAAAAACTCTCACTAATTATCTCACTCAGCCCGATTTAGGTTATCCCAAGAGGTTATGGCACATGACAAGTAAACAAAAATAACAGTTGAAAGCAAACTGGACTCCGAGCGACTCCTCTCCGCTGGAAAAAGGCCACTTCTCTCAAAACTCTCCCGAAAGCTTGCCCGAAATATCCCGAAAGCCGGACCGATTTCCAAAATGGGAGTTCTGCCCCAGGAGGCTCCGAAGGGCCACCTTGGCCAGGAAGTTCGATTTCGAAAAAGTGAAATTGACGTCTAATTGTAAGGTTATATCGACAGGGCTACGCGAGGTTAAGCCCGACTCTTAATAAGTCCCGAAAGTTGCATAATGCAGAGCCGGCCGAAAATTCGCTACAAATTCGTCAAGCACTCGCGAAACGAATGGGAAATAAAAAGCGAGCGCTTTCCGCTTTTGGGTGTTTTTTCTCTGGTGACGACTGACGATGAAGAGGAGCCATAGCCTCTTTCCTCTTTGACGAAGCCTATCAGGAGGAAATTACGCGGCCGAAAATTCCGGCATCACGGATCGGCCGAAAAGCCCGCACCAATATTTCACAGCGAATCGAAATCGCCCCGAGTCCAGGAGGAACACGGAGTATTTACTTACTTGGGAAAATAATCCTTACACTGCTATTAACCTAACCAAAAATACTTGGAGGATTTGGAGCAGCGTCGACCTTCGGTTGTTTTCAACTAGGGGAGGGGAATTCGGAATTAACAAAATGGCCGATTGAGGCGTGAGAAGGAAGGCGCGAAACTCGAGGGAGTCGCGGAGCTTACTCAGCCGGTCGCTTCGCGGCGCTCGATGCTCTGGTCAGAGTACCGCGAAAATTCAAATTAGTTAAGGGGCCGTCTATAAAGAACTTTTTAATTTTGAAATTCTCAGGTTCCATTTAGTTTATTTATAAAATAAGGTAATTTCTAATTAACAAAATTCTCGATTATTAAAATTCCTGAATTGAAAATTCCTGCATAATCAAATTTCCGAATTGAAAAATTCACGAATAATAAAATTTCCAATTATCAACATTTCCGAATTGAAAAGTAACTAAATAATAAAATATCCGAATTGGATAATTTAATTAAATATGATAGAAATAAAATTTTTTGTTTTAATTCAGACAAAGGAAACGGAACTGAAACTAATTTCTAATTAAGAAAACTAAAAATATAAATTTAGGATTAAAAAAGTAAAAAAAAAATTATGACCTTAATTTTTTCTGTTCCTGATCATTAAACATGATAAAATTAAAAATTGTCCCTTCCAATTTAAAAAGTTAAACTGAAATCAATATAAAATAATTTTCTTTTGTCTTATTTGTATTAATTATAAATATTTGTCACCAAATTAACAATAATAAATAAATTCCTAAATTCCTAAATAATAAAACTCCCGAATTAAAAAATTTTTCTAATAATAAAATATCCGAATTGGATAATTTTCGACTAACAAAATTCTCGATTAATAAAATAAAATTGCAGAATCATAAAATATCCGAACTATTTATTCCCAAATTTAAGCAATTAAAACATTTTATTTCAATATAATTTATTTATTAAAAATACAGTAATCAAATTTTTTATTTAAAAACAAAATTATTTAAATTTTTTAAAAGTTCTAAAATTATTGTTTGAATTTAAAATTACAATAATTGAAAAAATTGTAATCCAGAAATATTATTTCTTTATTGGAAGAGAGAAATGGTCAATTTGCTGATAAATATTTATTATTGTTTATAATGATAATATTTTTTTATTTTCTAATTTATTATTTTTAATTATAATTTAAAATACAATAATTATAATTTTTTATTTGGGAATTTTCGAATTCGGAAGTTTTAATATTCTTGAATTTTTCAATTCGAGAATTTTATTATTTGTGAATTTTAATAATCGGATCTTTTAAATTTCGAGGATTTTATTATATAAAAATCCAATTCGGAAATATTATTAATCAGGAATTTTATAATTCAGAAATTTTTTATTCGGGAATTTTATGGTTGGTGAATTTTAAAAGTCGGGAATTTTATTATTCAGGAATTTGATTATTCAAGAATTTTATTATTGAGTTATTTTAAAATTATGGATTTTATTATTTGGAAATTTTATTATTCGGGAATTTTATTATTCAGGAATTTTCCAATTCAAAAATTTTATTATACCAGAATTTTCCATTTCCTGAATTTTATAATTCGGGAATTTTATTATTCGAGAATTTTATTATTCGAATATTTTTAAATTAGGTGATTATTATTATTTAACAATTTTATTATTTGGGAATTTTCCAATTCGGAAATATTAATAATCTGGAATTTTATTATGCGGATATTTTAAAATTAGGGGATTTTATTATTTGGAAATTTTATTATTTGGAAATTTTATTATTCGGGAATTTTATTATTCAGGAATTTTCCAATTCAAACATTTTATTATACCAGAATTTTCCATTTCCTGAATTTTATAATTCGGGAATTTTATTATTCGAGAATTTTATTATTCGAATATTTTTAAATTAGGTGATTATTATTATTTAACAATTTTATTATTTGGGAATTTTCCAATTCGGAAATATTAATAATCTGGAATTTTATTATGCGGATATTTTAAAATTAGGGGATTTTATTATTTGGAAATTTTATTATTCGGAAATTTTATTATTCAGGACTTTTCCAATTCGAAAATTTTATTATACAGGGATTTTCCATTTTCTGAATTTTATAATTCGCGAATTTTATTGTTTGAGAAATTGTCAGAAATTGTCAGAAATTTTATTATTGGTAAATTTACCAAGTCGGGAATTTTATTATTCAGGAATTTTCCGATTTGAAAATTTTTATAGACGGGAATTTTCCATTTCATGAATTTTATAATTCGGGAATTTTATTTTTTGAGAATTTTCCAATTCGGCAGTTTTATTATTCGGGAACTTTATTATTCGCAAATATTAATAATCGGGAATTTTATCGTTTAGGAATTTTTTATTCAGGAATTTTCCAATTCAGAAATTTTATTATTGGTGAATTTTCCAAGTCGGGAATTTTTTTATTCAGGAATTTTATTATTCGAATATTTTAAAATTAGGGGATTTTATTATTTGGAAATTTTATTATTCAGGAATTTTCCAATTAGAAAATTTTATTATACCGAAATTTTCCATTTCCTGAATTTCATAATTCGGGAATTTTATTATTTGAAATTTTCCAATTCGGCAATTTTATTATTCGGGAATTTTATTATTCGAGAATTTTATTATTCGGATATTTTTAAATTAGGGGATTTTATTATTTGGAAATTTTATTATTCGGGAATTTTATTGTTCAGGAATTTACCAATTAGAAAATTTTATTATACCAGAATTTTCCATTTCCTGAATTTCATAATTCGGGA
>JAAAKG020216400.1:0-22055 GCA_010014905.2 Druon quercuslanigerum
CGATTTTAGGGTCTCGTTTTCCCGGTCAAAGATGGGCTGGGGTCCATTAGACCCAGTGTGACTACTAAGGGTTAAACGGCATATGAATTTTAAACCAAAAAAGATAAATTTTCAATCGAGAACTTTTCTACCAAAAAATATGAACCTTTACAAAAAGGCGAAATTTCGTTGAATTTTTAAGCTTCAAAGATAAATGTAAAACAATAGTTAAATTTTCAACAACAATATGATAAATAATTATACAGAAAGTTGCAGTTACAATTAAATAGCTCAACTTTCAAGAAAGTGAGACGTATGTGGTGGACTTTTTAACTAAAAAGTTAAATTTTCAATCAAAATAATAATTGAATTTTAAACCTAAAAAGAGGAATTTTCAAGCCAAGAAGAATTTTTTAAAAGACTCAATGAAAAATACAATAACTGATATTACAAAAAAGAAAGGTTTTATTTTTATAAATAAGAAAAGTCCAATTTAACCAAAAAGTATAACTTATTAACGGAAAATTGTATGTTCTTGAAGTTTAGAAGGTTCAAATGAATGAAATTTTGTTCGGAATTTCAGGTGCATGAATTCACCCAAAAAGATGAATTTTGAACCAAAAAAAAAGTACATTTTCAGCCAAATAGTTGATTTTTAAATTACAAAAGATTAATTTTCTACCAAGAATGAAATAGTTTGAATTGCCGTTCAAAAATTTGGTTATCAATAAAAAACGAATTTTCAATCAGAGAAATGGATCTTCAACAAATAAAATAAATTTACAACCAAATCCATAAATTTTAATTTAAAAAAATTTAATTTTAAACTAACAACGATCAGTTTTTATGAAAAGATGGAAGTTTAATTTTCAGTTGAAAAAATTAATTTTGGATCAATTTCCAACAAAATAGTTTAATCTTCAACCAATAAAATGTATATTTAACCAATTATTTCTGATTTTAACTGAATAGTAGTTGAATTTTCCACCAATAAATTTTCAGCCAAAGTGGACTTTTAAAATTTTTAGTTAAGAAAATTAACCATATAGTGCAAATTTAACGACAAGTTTTCGTTTTTTTTAGCATTACAACAATTATTATTCACACTTATATTTTCCACGTGTAATGCCATATTCTGGTAGAACCCCGCTCCCTAAACACAAAAAATGCTCCCCCCTCTTAAACACTATGACGTAATTTTTTAGCGGCCCCTTACATTAACTTATAAACACCTGGAATTGCGCATTGAAGTATGAAGTAATGCTGCAACAAAAAGTATGATTTCGTAATTGAAAACCATGACTTTGCTAATATTTAAGAATACTTATAAAAACTATCTGATTGAACAAGAAAAGACCTCCCCCGAAACTTGGACCTGTCTGATCGAATCTGAGAGATAGGATCGACTGATAAAAATGATATAAATTATTGTGAAATCTGATTGAAAAGCCGGTGTACCATTATTCTTGCGAGTAATTTTAAAAGTCGCAGGAAAATCTTCTTTCGGGACTTTTTTTTTATTACTGATTAGTATTCAGAAGAAAACGAACGTGAGAGACAAGAGGGGTAAACAAAAGAGTAAACAAAAGCAAGCAAGTGTCATAAATAAGAGACACTTTTACCTGCCAACTACCTGTGTCCAGAAAAAAAAGACCTCGAACTTGGATCACGTGTATGAACAAGATTTCTAGATATGGCTAGGTAAACCTATAACGGAGTTCGGTATCTGTCTCACTCGTTAAAACCTGCTATGAATACCAAGTAAATGACGCTCACGAGTCGTGGAAATTGCTGTTTGAACAACTCAGACTAAGTGATGGTAATTACTCTATGAATAAAAAGACTAATATTTAGCTAGAGGAGTTTATTAATGATTTATTATCAAAAGCCGTCAAATACCTTCTTTAAAATCATAATAATTTTACTATCTATTTCACATATTTTAATAAATCAACTATTGAGCTTTTAGGGGCCATTACTAAACTACATTACACTGCCATGATGGGGGTACAGATTTTTTGACGATGTATGAAGTAGGGGGAGGAATAACAATTTTTTTAAATGCTTGAAAAAATGAAAATGAGAGATTTTATTTTATAAGTAAACCATCTAAATACCGACTTTACAGATTTTCCGTTATTACTTTCATTTGCGCTATTTAAAGAATTCCTCTTTTTCCCACTGTTTTCTAAAAAAATTCTCCTTTTTCTGTTTCTTTTTTGCCCAAATCCGAATTGAATTAATGAATCAAATACGTCTCTTGGGTAGCTATTTGTATTGGATTTCAATATTAACAAGAAGTCTTATAGCAAATAACTAATTTCAAAACTTAGTATAATATTTTAAATAAAAATTAATCGATTATATATATATATTATTTAACAGTTAATTATATTTAATTGAAGAGTCTGCAATTATTTTTTTGGTTCAAAATTCATCTTTTTTGGCTAAAAATTCTTCTATATGAGGAAGATTGAACTATTTTCTTAAAAAATGTTCTTTGGTATAAAATTACAAAGTATGTGAACGTACCGAAAAATATGGCATTCGTTCCGAAATTTTAGCATAATTGGCCCCTTTTTCAGTTCTATTTGTATCGAAAAAATTGGACTATTAGTGCCGTAATTTCGGTCCTATTCCATTATTCGTTCAAAAATTAATCGTTTTTAGTTTAAAATTAAACTACATATATGTTTGAAAATTATATTTTTTTTCAAAATCTGTTTGGTAAGAAAATCGGTTTTTTGCTAAATGATTTAACGGTTTGGTTAAAAATTCCTCTTTCCCGGTTACAAATGCTATTATTTTAGTAAAAAATTAAACTAATTGCATGCAAATTAAAAATATTGTAGAAATTTCAACTAATTTATGGAAAATGTACGTCTCTTCTTGCAAGTTCGTTGGTTTATTTTCGTAAAAAGTCAATCAAATTGATTTAAAATTTAACTAATTGGTTAAAAGTTGACCTAATTTGTTAAAAATTCATTTTTTTGTTTAAGACTTGCTTGAAAATTCGTTTCATTTTTCTATCGAAAATTTAACTGTTTTGTAGGAAATTTGGCTTTTTGGCTAAATAATTCACCTGTTTTATTCAAAATTCGTCTTTTTACATTCCCATCTTTTTCTCATCTTCTGTGTAAAATTGTCCCCTCCAGTTTTTGTCAAATGTCCACGTTTTGAGACCCCCTGAATTCGAAAAACAGGTTTTTACGCATATGTCTGTATGTACGTATGTATGTCTGTCTGTGAGCACGAAGACTTTTGAAAAAATTATTCTATGAGATTGGTCTTTGGTACACTCTTTTAGTGTCCTAAACTAAAGTTCGAGTTCGTTAGCCAGCCACTTTTTTTCAAAATTCAAAAATTCTTTGCACGGTTATTCATAGTATTGAAAAAGTCGAACAAATTATCCTAATGACTTTTTTTAGAAAACAAAAAATTACTAGAGTTATAGCATCTACAAAATTTCAAAAAACAAATGAAAATTAACATTTTAAGCTAAATAGCGCACGATATCAAAAAAGTCAATAGACAAAAAAATATTGCTTTTTGAATGCCCTACAAGAATGTCATAACAACTTTTTGAATTATCTTGAAAAATCAAAATTTCAAATTTTTACAGCATAAATATATAATAATGAAAAATCTAAAAAAAAGATAAAAATTGTGCATTTGAAAAAAATCTACAAATTTGTTATTAATTACTTTTTGATGAGATGCGTAGTTTTGGCTCTAATCATGAAAAACATAATTTACAGTAAAAAAAAAATCTGCCCGCTGCGTGGCACATTCTCATAAAAACATTTATTTTTTAATTTCTTTTTCGTCTCGTGCGTGGGTTTCAAAAAATTTAATTTTTTATGTTTTTAATGCTATTTTTTACAATTAAAACCAAAAACAGAACTATCACAAAATTATTCATGACACATTAAATCATTTTTACATTCTGATCATTATAATAAAATACGCCCCCCCCTCCAGTTTTTGTCAAAAGGTCCACGGTTTGAGACCCCTTGAATCCGAAAAAAACAGGTTTTGACGAATGTATCTGTGCGTATGTATGTCTGCCTTTATATCTGCCCTGTAAGATTATCATAGCCACTTTTTGAATTTTTTCGAAAATTTTAAAATTCAAACTTAGACCGCAATAGGACACAACAACTGCGAAGTAAAACCAGGGATAAGCTCGAATGAGAAGTACGAGATACGTGATGAGAATGCGTTCGTTAAAGCCCAAGGAGCTTTAACAAAAGAGAATTCGCAATCACGCGCGTAGCGCGAGGTAAATGCAGTATCGAGCAGGCGAAGCGAGCAGATTTTTGGTTTTAAATTTCTATTATTTTCGTGAAAAATTAAACTATTTTGTTGTGAATTTGTCTTTCTTGATTTTTTTTTTTACTTTAAAACTTAACTGTTTCTTTGAAAAATCATCTCTTTTGGTAGGAAATTCAACTTTTTTCTTGAAAATTTAACAATTTAGTTTAAAATTCAATGTATTTCGAATTCAATATGGTAACTATAGAATAATTTTGTATAACAGAATTTATTCCCCCAGTGACCTGAAATATCCTTCTATTCCTCTTCTTTTAAGAGAAATTTGGGCAGTAAAGTCTATTAAATGATTTTTTTCTTTTCATAAAACGCCTTTATCAAAACAAATCGAGGAATAAATTGTGACTTAAAAGGGGAAGGGAGATATTCGAAGATGAGGAATCAATAGTATTCCCAAAATACCGTGATGTAGTTTTTGAACAGCCCCTTAAAACATTTTAATTTACGCATTTTGTTAAAAAGTGCCTCAAATCTTTCAACGACTACATTTTTAGATATCCCAGATTTAGAGTCCCTAAATCGTGACGACCCATAGAAATTTCATTCATCAAGAAACTTTCTTTTACAGGTATTTCCGAAAAATGTTGAAAAACACTCTAAACGTGCACATAAAAACTGTAATTTTCACATCTGAGAATAGATCAGACTCAGGACTATAAACTTAAATAACCTTAAGGGTCAAAGGCGAATTGCTTTACAGTTTACAGCATGTCTCCAGATGTGTTAATTTTACCTAATTTCAACGAGTTTTAGTTGTAAAAAATGGCCCAAAATCCTAAATATTTATGAGCCTATTTCTCTCAAGTTAACTTTTAAATCATTTATTTCAGTTTATTATAAAACTTTTGGAATACAGATGCTTGGATTCCGAAGTATGGACTTCTAAAAAGCATTTAAATATTTACATATGATAATATAAAAATGCCAGACTTTTAAAACCTTGACTTTTGTTTTAAGAATGTTAAATGCAATATATGAGACTTTAGATTCAAGCTAGCAACGAGAAAAGAAATAAACAGTTATAATAATTGGAATAACATCTTGATTCATGCGAGCAACTGCCAGAACACTATTATTGCTCTGTTCTTTTAGTAGAGAACTATTCTTTTATATAGGAAAAAATAATGTAGGATGGCCCTCAAAATTCCCTAACTTTACACTAATTTTTTATTATCCCCGACCCAAATGGCCAGCATTTCAATCTTAAAACATTTTTACCAAAGAATCTTTCATAAACGATATAAAAAACATAATATTTCAGATTAAATTTTTTTTTAAATTTGTATTGATTTTTTTTTTATATATTTCAACTGAAAAGTGACTTTGACCATAAATTATGAATTTCAAATCCCAAAGGACGAACTTTAACAAAACAGTTGAGTTTTTAACAAAATAATTACATTTTTAACAAAATAGTTGCATTTTTAACCAAAATTCTGAGTTTTCCACCTAAAAAAATGAACAACAAAAAAACCGTTGCATTTTCAAACGAATAGTGACATTTTCACGTCAAAAAGGCGAATTTTCAATCCGAAAAAATTCAATATTCAACAAAAAGATGTATTCACAGCGAAAAATGTAATACTCGGTATTTTTACACAGAAAAGTAAAGAAATTTTTACCACTATAGTTTTAAAAAATTAACCAAACTGTAGAACTTTTAACATAAAACATTAAAATCTCAATTAGGATTATAATAGTTGATATTTCAAGCAAAAAAAAATTAAATTTCTACCGTGGGTGATTAATTTAGGAACTAAAAACAAATATTTTTAACCGGGAAGATTAATTTTCTACCAAAAAAGACGAATTTGCAACAAAATACATCAATTTTGAAACAAATAGTTAAATTTTTAAATAAAAAAGATAATGATTTTTTCAATCAAAAAGTTTTCTGTAAATCTTTTACATTATCAACCCGACGACATAAATCCTCAACCAAAACAGTTTACCCGGAGAAAAATGGACCTAACATGCAGATATTCATGCCAAATGTCTACTATCTTTTTGAGATGTTAGGCGTAAAAATATTTTTATGTTAAATTGAAACACATACAGATGTTAAAATCTTCCGAGCGCATGCGCATAACGCATTGGACTTTCACGAATTAAAAAAAAACGATCTTTATCTTCAATGAAATAGTTCATTTATCAAACCAAAGAAACGAACCTCCAACCAAAAAAATTCAATTTCAATAAATTAGTTCAAATTTAATATGATGAATATTCAACAAAAAATTATTTTCTTTTAAAAAACTTGTGCAACTTAACCATCTTTTTCGTATTTAAAGTTTAGCAAAATCAATAATTAAAATTTATAATTTATGTACGACGATGATAAATGGTTCCAAAAATGATCATTATTGCGATATGTAGATTTATGACTTTATAACTATTAATAATTTAAGATCCGGTTCTTTCAAAAGTATGACTTTTTAACCAAATTGTGGAATATTTAACCAAATGATAAAGAAATATAAAAGAAATAAATCACTAACGAGAATATTATGTCAAGGAACGCCGCAAAGCTTCATTAAATAATTCCCCATTATTTAAAGTACATCTTAATAAAAATTCCCCAATTTTTTCCTGATTTGCAGGTTTTCCCTGACCTACGACCACCCAGAACTTTAATAGTTTTTAGCAAATAAATCCAGATCTGACAATGAACTGTATTATAAAATTTAATTATAAGCCCGAACCGCAACAAAAATGAAACGAAATAAACAAGTTTTCCTAATACGAAAAAAATTCTAAATAAATATCTTTTTTAAAAGGATTTCTGAATCATATTTGAAACACTGTTCCTCTTTCAAACATATTGAAGAATTTCGTTAGAACATCAAGGAGGAAGTTTAAACTTTATCCACTCTTTGAGGAGCCTGGGCGTCTATTGTTTTAGGTTCGAGAGCAAAGTAATATCCAACAGAAGAGCCCACATGCGGGCAGCCCTTGTTTCTGCCCCTATGGTTTCTTGGGCCCACATAAATAAGAAATGAAATCTCAACCTATCGCCCAGATCTTCTCGATTTTTCATGCCAATTTGGAATTATCATTACACCCTGATTCTTTTCTCACCGAGATAATTACCCATAACATACGGTTATAAATAAAACAACTTAAAATCTCTGGGAAGCCACTGGACCAAGAAATGAGACAGATTTTTGTTTCATTTTCAATCAAAACTGCTGACTCTTACCCATTTTTCAAAAAATTCCTTTTTTCTCCTATTTTAAGGAAAATTCTTCTTTCTTCGCTTAAATGCTGATTCAATTAATTGAGCCCAATTAGAAAACAACCTTATTTTTGGTTTAAAATGCAACAATTTTATATTCAAAATTGCATCAACAAATTCAACAAAATTTAATTATTTTGTTAAAAATTCAACTATTTTGTTAAATGATTGGTTAAAAATTGTATATAGTAAAATTTGAATGTCTCCTAAATACTATTTTGTTGAAAATTCCTCTCTGTTGTTTTAAACTTTTCCAATTTTATTATAAATCCACTCATCTTGTCGAGTTTAAAAGTAAATTGTTTTCCAAAAATTCGACTTTTTAGTTCAAAAACTTAATTCCTGTCGAAAATTCATCTTTTTTTGGTTAAAAATGATCTTTTTTGTTGAAAATTCACCTTGTCAAGTCGATAATTCGTCTTTTTTCTAAGAAATTCGACATTTTTGTTGGAAACTTTTACCATTTCAAAAATTTAAAAATTTTACTATTTGGTGGAATATTAACTGTTCGGTTAAAAAATAATCCTTTTGGATTTATATTCCATCTTGGATGGTAGAAAAGAAGTCCTTTTTGATTAAAAATACTCCTTTCTTGGTAAAACAAAATTAAATCTTTATTTTTCAAGTTTGACTCACTTCTAAAAAAATTCATCTTTTTGGCTCGAAAATTCAACAATTTAGTTAAAAAATAAAATATTTTGCTGAAAATTCGTCACTTTTTATTGAAATTTTGGCTATTTGTTGTAAATGCAAGTGTTTGGTGAAGATTAATTGTTTTTTTGTCAAACTTGATCTTTACGGGTTTAGACGCAAAATGTTTTCTAAAAATTCAACGTTTTAGCTTGAAAACTTCACTCTTTTGGAAAAATCATCTTTTTTGGTAGAAATCATACTTTTTGGCTTAAAAATTCAACATTTCGGTTAGCGTCTCTATTTATTGAAATGTGTAATAAATTCTTCTTTAGGATGAAAATTCATTTATTTTGATTAAAAATTCAACTATTTGGTAGAAAATACTATATATTTTGATATGAAATCTTACGAATTTAAAGCATTTCATATTAAATTTAATATTTTACTTACATATTAATTTTATTTCAAGGAATTTATTCCACTACTTTTATGCCAAATCACTCTTTTTCTACTGTTTTGATAGCAATTCAGCCTGTAATGGATGTATTTAACAAAAACTATTTTACTTTGTGTGATAGAGAAAAAGTTTCAAAGCCTGGGAAATTTTTTAAAGGTTTCCATGATATAACTTGTTCATAATTAAACAATTTAGTTAAAAGTTGTTGAATACACATTTTTTACATTCTCATCAGTTTGAGACCTCCTGAATCCGAATTTAAAAAAATTATTCTAATAGATTGGCCTTTGATACACTCTTTCAATTTCCGAAACTAAAGGCCAAGTTCGTTAGTCAGTTATTTTGGATCAAAATTCAAATTCATGCAATTACATAATTCAAAAAAAAGACGAAAATGAACATTTTTTGCCAAAATGTTGCTTTTTGAATGCCCCAGAAGATTGTCATAACAACTTTTTGAATTTTCTTGAAAAATCAAAACTTACATTTTTCGATCAAACTCTGGAAAATACGGAAAAAGATGAGTAGACAAAAATTGTGCATTTGAAAAATATGTACAAATTTGTTATAAATCACTTTTTGACAGAATGTGTAGTTTTCGTTTTTATCTTTAAAAACATCATTAACAGTAAAAAAAATCTGTCCGCTGCGAGTGCACACTCTCATCACAACTTTTGTCAATTAATTTATATTTTGTCCTGCGTGGGGTGTTTCAAAAAATTTAATTTTTTATGTTCTTAATTTTATCTTCTTACGATTAAAACCAAAAACCGAACTATTTAAACAATTATTTGATGCAAATTTATTCATTTTTACATTCTCATAAGAGAATAACTTTTGAAAAAAATCTCTGTACGTATGATCATACTATTCAAAAAGACTAACAATTTATCCTAATGACTTTTCTTTACTAAATCCAAAAATTAGCAGGGTTATAGCAATAATAACATTTTTAAAAAATACAAGAAAATTAACATTTTAAGCAAAATAACGCACGATATGGAAAAAAGTCAAGAGAAGAAAAATGTAAAAATTCTAAATACATTATCGAGCGCGATATAAATATATTATCGAGCTTTTTAAGCTTTAATTCTCAGAGTAGAAAATTCAGTAGAGTTCAATTTTGGCTGCTTTAATATGCAGTTTACTTTTGATTACATTAAAACATATTCAGGCATTAGCACTTTGAACTTTTTTAATTTTAATGACAACTACAAAAAAAAGTGCCTACATGACAACTAGAAAACTAAAGACACCTTAATCAGCAAGAAAAATTCATTCATGGACTTTCTTTCAGCGCAAAGTCAAACAAGTCACCCTGTTACGACACTCCTTATAGTTTACACACTCAAGTGACGCAACTCACTGACTGGTATAAAAGTAATTGAAGTGTGTAATAACCAATAACTATGAGAAGTAATAAAGAGCCTATCTCAGGAGATTTTTTTTTTAACAAATAGCACGACTCAATAAGACCAGACCAGACAGATATCTTTCATCTCGATCGACAATTAGTACAGCAACTTGTAAACTCAACTCCAACAAAGACCATCGGAAAAAAAGCAAATAGAAGTAGAGCGAAAAGTTTATGATCAGTAGTTGAGTTTTTTTTGTCCCTTCGACTTTCCTCTGCACGCACAAAAGATCAAAGTGCACCGTTTCGGTTGCATTTGCCAAATTCGAGCGGGAGAGCAGAAAACATCTCCTTGAAGAATTATTACAAGCATTTGGGACCTGCTTGTCCTACTACAGATTTCGTCTCCCTTTCACCTATCTTCCTTCTTTTCTTTTCTCAGTCTCATAGTCCTTCGTCAGCGTTTAGTCAGCATACCACAGGGACGCATTCATCACACAAAACTAAGGAACAAGTGGTCATTTAAAGGGAAAACTATTTACATTGCAAAGTAAATATTTCCTCTAGAAGAAAACTAAACTCTGAGCCAAACTCAGAAGAAAAAAATTTCAAAAATGCTGAATCTCGTGAAAAACTATTTAAAAATATTAATTGAAATATTTTTTATTTTAAACAAGAACGATTGAATTCAAGAAAAAAGGCGGATTGCGAACAATTTAAATAGTAAAATTTTTAGTTTAAAACAACTTTTAGCCAAATACATGACCTTCAAACCAAGAAAGAAAAAAAATTCGATCAAATTGTTGAATTTTCAAGCCAAAAAGCGAGTTTTCTGTAAAACAGTTGCGTTTTCAAAGTGGCAATATGAATTTTCAACCAAAAGAGATAAATCTTCAACGAAAAAAATTAAGTTTTAATAAAGTAGTTCCAACCAAGTAGTTGAATTTTTAACGAATAAAAGATGAGTCAGCATGGCAAATTTCGATTAAAAAAATGGTTTCTCTATCACAAAAGATGAACTTTTATAAAAAAAAGATGAATTTTTATCAAAAAGACGAATGTTAAAAAACAAATGAATTTTCGAGCGCCACAAAGGGACATAACAACTAAAATATCAATTTAAAAAGTTAAATTTTAAATGAAATAGATAAATCTTCAATAAAAAAAAAAATGCACTTTGAGCAAAGTTCTTAAGTTTAAAAATAATAAAATAAAAATGAATTCTCAACGAGAAATATGATATTTTATATTTCAATCTAAAAATATTTTTAATTTAAAACAAAAAACAGTTGCATTTAAAGAAAAAGGCGAACTTTAAACAATTTCAACAATAAAATTTTCAGTTTCAAAAATTAATTTTAAACCAGATACATGAAATTTGAACCAAGAATGTTTTTTCAGCCTAGAAATAATTAACAAAATTGTTGAAATATCAAGACAAAAAGGAATTTCCTGCAAAACAGTTGCGCTTTTAAATTGACCATACGAATTTTCAAAAAAAAAAGTTAATTTTCAACCAAAATTATTTTTGATCCAAGAAACAAAAGTGAAACAAATTAATTAATTTTCAAAACGAAAAGAAAAACTTTCTACAAAAACATTTGTGTTTTTTACTCGACAACAGGAATTTTTATCAGTAATCACCATTCCTTTCACCCGTGATGAATTTTCAAACAAATAAATATGAACTACCAACAAAATAATTTTTAATATTTCACACAAAAACGATTTTAATTTTTAATCGAAGTCAGTAGAGTATGCCGAAAAAGAAGAAATTTTAAGCCAATAAATGTAACTTACAAGCAACAGAGTCAACATTTCAACAAAAATATTTCCATTTTGAAGCAAAAAGAAAATTATTCAGAAAGAAGTCGAAATTTAGAGAAAAAAGTTTATTTTCAAGAAAGATAAATTTTCTATCAAAAAGTTAAAGTTTTATTTCAAAAGGATGAGTTTTCAATACAAAAAGACCTTTGTTCAAGATAAAAATTCAATTTTCAATAAAAACATGATGTTTTAACAAAATAGTTGAATTCCCAGCAAATGTTACAAAAACACTAGTTTTTGGACAAAAATTTGATTTTTCAACAAAGAACCATAAATATAACAATATTGGTTTTAAATAAAAGTAAATAACTGCCAACCAAAAGAGATAAATATAAAGAGATTTTCAATACAAAAAGTTCACTCATTTTATTTTTATGTTATAAAATTATAATTTTCTCTCTCTTAGTTGAAATTATTTACGTTTTTGCTTAGAAATACGCAGTTTTTATTGTATTTCAGATGTCCCTATTCGATAATTAGCATATTTTGTAATTAACTTAAAGAATAATTAGACATTGATCTCGGAACCCTTGCGTTTAAAGCAACTCCCTTTGATCTAAAAGCAAGGGTTCCGAGATCTTAATTCTTACACAAAAGTCAGAATAAGATCAAGAAGCAGTTCCGTGAATTAATCTTTTAAAATTTCTCTCCGTGATGGCTCTAATTATTTAATGTTTCGATGCACTGCAGAAGGTTAAACGAAATATATTTCAAAAACAAAATCCGATTATATATAAACATAAAGCAATAAATATCAAATCTATTTTCAAAAAAGAAGATTCTAGAATCTAGAATTTCATTTTCTCGATCCAAACAAAAGTCTCCTATTGCGTCAAAGATGGATTATTGAAAAGAAGAGTGTTTTTTTTTTTGCTTCAAATTGGCGAGAATGTGTTCTTTTTTGTTGAAGCATTTGAATGGTGGTAGATTGAATTTTCGGGGAGTAGAGAGCACCAGAGGCAGAGACCATGCCCCAGAGGCCTTTCTGAGTAAAACCGGCTTGATGATTTCGCTTTCGAGTTTCGTTTAGTTTAGGTTTAGGCTCGAATCCGCCCCTGGCTCTCTTTTAGACTTCCCCTGGGTCCCCCCTATCCCAATGGCTCTTTCTTGAGTCCTCAGTCGTTCGACTTTGCTACAGCCAACTCTATCCAGAGCAAGCCCCGCGGCGCGACGTTGCCATGCCAGGCAGGGTTCGAGATCCAAGAAACTGTACAAAAACCACCAGGCCCACCAACACGAAGATCGTCGTGTTCCTCCTCCACCACGTCTCTCTCGGTCTGATCCTTTTTTTCTAATTGCAAGACGCTCCACGCCTTGCCTTGCACTTTGTAAAACGTGACGTTACGTCGAGTCCGACCGACTGGAAACCCTGCTTCTCAGAACAGTCGTTCGAGCTTAATAAATTCGATACTACCAGCAATATATGTCCACTTTAAAAGCAACTCGAGTTATCGCACCGTCCAACTAATGGCATAAGCGATTCAGGGTTAAATAATATTCTGGAACAACTACGCGACTCGATAAATAAATCGCTGAGTAGGACCAACTACCTCCCGAGGCCACTCTCTTGTCATTGTTGCATCTGAGATTTAAACCTCAATCATTCCAAACATCGAAATAACCAGAACCGGGTTGTTGGCATCACGCCGCCTTTTTTCCAGTCGCTCTGCCAACAATAAAAATTTCCTGCCCTAGGCCTAGGACCTAGGGCGGCTAGAGCATTTTTAGCCACTGAAGAAATTACGATACTGGAAACAACATTCAAAGATGAGGAGGGGCAGAATAAAGATGTCAGACTTCAAATACCAAGATTCTCTCAGAACAGGACATATTGGTTGATTTTTCTGGAAAATTGGGACAAACATTCTTTTCAATAAAATTAATATATAGGCACCAAAATAGATGAATTTTCAAACCAAAGCCGAATTTTTATTTACAAAAATTTTAATGTCCAAGTTAAAAGGTTTCAAAATAGTTAATTTTTTGATCAAACAATGGCCAATCAGTTCATTTTCAACCAACAAAGACGATTATTTAAAAAAGATGACTTTTCTGTAATAAAATACGAATTTTCGAGCCAAAAATAGTCCAATTTTGAATCAAGTAGTTGAATTTTCAAGCCAAAAAGGCGAATGTTAAAAAAACAGTTGAATTTTTGATCAAAAAAGATAAAAATTCATACACAAACAATTGCATTTTAAACCAAATAGTTGAATTTTCAAGCCAAAAAGACGAATTTCTTTGAAGTCAATTCAATTTTTAACAAATAAGTTCATTTTCAACTAAAAAAAGATCAATATTTCAACAAAAAAATATGAGCTTTCTATCATAAAATATGAATTTTCCATCCACGCACATGAATTTTCAACAAAATTTTTATTTTTAACTGAAAGGGATGACAAAAAGACAAATGTTTGATTAGGAAAGAAAATAAATGCAACGAAATTGTTGAAATATCAAGCCATATATGCGAATTTTCTATAATAATAATTACATTTTTTTCAAAACAAATTCTGAATCAAAAATATAATAATAGACTTTTTGACAAAAAATATTTAACTTTTAACCAAAAAGATAACTTTACTACCAAAAGATGCATTTTAATCCAAAAGAACCAACTTTCTACCCAAAAAGACGAATTTTCAACAAAATAGTTAAATTTTAGACCAAATGAATATTACTTTTTAACCAAATACTTCAATTAAAAAAAAAAAATTTGAATTTTCAAGCCAAAAAGTCTGATTGCTTAGAACACAATTGAACTTTTAACAAATAAGTTCATTTATTAAAAAATGAATATTTAACAAAGCAAAAATGATCAATTTTCTATAATAAAACACGAATTTTCTAGTCAAACAGATGAGTTTTCTACCAAAACAGATTATATTTCAACAAAAAAATTGCATTTTTAACCAAACGGGATGATTTCGACAGTAAAAAAAAATTTTATTTATGAAAGAAAAAACGTAGAATTTCCTACCAAATTATTTTCATTCAAAAGAAATAAATTACTTTACTACCAATAGGTGAATTTTTTTTCAAAGAGACAAACTTTTTTTTAAAAAAGGTGAATTTTATTTAAAAAATGACTTTCTAACAAAATAGTTGAATTTTCAGTTCAAAATAATTAACTTTTAACCAAAAAGATCAATTCTCAACTAAAAATATATGTAACAGTAAATTTTTCAACCAAAAAGAATTAAAATTCAAACAAAAAACTCGAATTTACTTATCTGGGTTTATTAATTAATTTTCGATTTAAACGAAAACACGAGAACATGGAAAAGTTTTTTGAAAACAGGTGAAAAGAAGGCATTCATTCAAAAGAGGAAAAGATGGGAAAGCGCGTGACGTCTGGGATGTTGACAAGCTGTCACGAGCTAAAAAAATATTATTGTTAAAATGATTCATAAAAGTAAGAAAAATATTTTCATACTTAATCATGGAAATCGTGGATCACTAATTGTGGAAAAGAACTGAAGGAGAATTTCAGAAACAACATTTGTTAGAATTTTTTATTTAACAATAATTATTTAAAGTTAATGTTTTTACTTGCTCTTTAGGTAAAAGTTGCAATTCAATTTGTAGGTGCAATTGCAGAATAGGGGCGGTCGCCTGTTTTTTGACTGGAAAGACAGTTTTTTCGGGAAAAAACGAATAGAATCTTTAATTGAACGATAAATAAAATGATTTCACCAGGCAGAAATATTAAATTATTGTTACTTTTGTTACTACGATGTTTTAAATATCGGTATGTCACGATTTCGAAATCTAACCGATTAGTAGGAAATGGTTTCAAGGAATAAAATCAGGACCATGGAAATGTTTTCCTCGATTTTATAAATCATTGTAAGAACTTTTAAGAATTTTCACTGAAAACTTCAAGCTTTAGAAATTATGAAACGATTATAAATAAATTTAATCGGAAATATGTATTCATTCGAGGCATTCATAGCGGTATACGTTGAAAACTTCTACTTGGAAGAGTTCAAATAAAAAAAATCGAATTTAAAACCTGAACGTGATAAATTTCATAATATTTATTCAAATTGGCACTAGGGACCCCTGTGATATTTTTTTCTCACATATTTAACTCCAATTTCATCAAAACACAACATTAGAGATAACCAAATTTGGAAACACTATATGATGCAAGTCTAATCTCTATAGAAGAATTTCATCAACAATAGAAAATTCGATAAGAAACGAGGTTTTAAATTAAGAAAGAGATTCTAAGAAATGTGTAAATCATCTGAAGATCATCAAGCTGAAGTTAAAACCCACTCCATTTCACCGAATTCGAAATGTCTTTTCCTATTTCAAACCGGTTTTTGAGCTCATGTAGCTTAGGGGAACACCAGACTCTCTATTTCAATGTACAAAAAGCATATCTAAATTCTAAAACTCCAAATATTGAATCAGCACAGTGGAATATTTCGACTAAGATTTCAACATCATGCACTTGACCAATTTACGCGAAAAATACGAGATGAATTTAAATTGGCCTGCTTGTCTCGACCATCCATCATATTCATCTCCCACAAACTAAAGCATTTTTTCACACGCTTCTAACAAATTATCATGCATGCAAATGTTTCTTTCTGCAAACCTTAAAAGTCTTAAAAATATCTATAAGATAAATTATTTTTGAATGACTAAAATTTGACAAAACTAAATACCGATCAATTTGTTGCAGCTTACTGTGGATTAAATTATCTTTTTATCTAATAAAGCTTGGTCTTTAAAACAAAGCAGGGTGCCAACGAAGATCGCAGAACAGTAAAGAAGCAACAATTCTCGGGAAGAGAATGACTCACTTAAAACTGCTATTAATTATGATATTCCGATCCCCGCAGCCTCCGTGAAAACAAAAATAAATACAAGCTCGACGTGCGTGGGTGGTGAGCGTTTTGTCACAAGCTAAGTTTCGCAAGAAAATTACCTTTCGTTGCCCGTGGAGGCGATTGCAAAATTGAAAAATCCGCCAACTCCCGCGCAGGAGTTTACACGTTACTTAGTCGGAGGCTGTCTGGACCGACGAGGTTATGTATTCTATTGTATTGTGTGGATATACAAGAAGTTCTAAAATACCTGTAGCTTCGCGCGAAGCGTCACGAGGCGCCGATTGTTGTTCCAAGTTCACCAGAAAACAAAACACAAGCAACACAAACAACACAACAAACAAATATCACGTGGAGATCGAGAGAGTGTCAACGCACATCGGCAGCACTACGCGGTGCACCCGTTCACAATACAGCTTACAAATTAAATATTATGGCAGTCCGACGTTCATGAATGAAACTGAGAACGGGTCTTGCCTCCCCCGAGATTCCACAAACTGACCAATTGCTCTAGAGTTCCGACCCTATCTTAGCGGATTGGACACTTCAACTGTTCTCTTCTCCTGGAGCCGATCTCCCGAGCGTGGGTGGGGGGTGCATCGTGATTGGTTGGACCTTTTTTCCTGTTTACACAGGCTAGACACGATGACAACTTAACGACAAAAGATTCAAATATTGAGCGGGAAAATTTTTAAGTTTTGATATTAAAGTTAATATTAAAATATTAAGTTTCCTAAAAAAAATAGGTGTTTCAAGCAAACTCGAAATCATTGTTTTCGCTTTTTCAAACCTATACTAATTGTACACCATTAATTAAGAATTCAGTTTTAGGTGAAAGGCAGCAACAAAGAATGTTATATTTGTCTGCATAATAAAACTGACGAAAATTAAGATTTACTATTTAAACATATTTTAGGAAAATTAAAATTTGTGTTTGAGGTAATCAAACGTTGTATTTTTACGACAGGTGAAAAATTAACATTTTTCTATATTTCCATTGCATTATTTAAATTAAAATAATTATCTTTGAAAACCAAAACTCACTTTCTAAAGTTAATTTTTGCTTCTTCAAATCAAAATTGATATTCTCGCAGATGAAAATTTTTTAAACAAACAGAAATTGATAAAAAATCTCTGTTTTGAGATTTCCGAAGCGTAAAAATGCTGAAATTGTTAAATAATTTTCCTTGACGGTTCTAATTTTTTTAAGGTATAAAAACAACCTTACACCCACGAGATTATTAATGCTAATGTTAAAAAATCTCGTTTCGAAATGTATTTTAAAAGCTTTTGGTGAAAACAGCTATACAGAATTTTATGAGGGGTCATCCTGAAATTACGTAAGACGTAAATTACGTAAAATACATGAATTGTCAACCAAATAATTGAGTTTTCAACTCAGAAAGATATATTTTGAATAAAAAATAGAAAGTTTACATTTTTAGTTAAAATAACTAATTTTATACCAAGAAAAAGGGGGGGAAAATGAAAAAAATAAACACAAGTCGAGAGGATCCAAACGTCAACAGTCACGGCCGCCTTAATCGTTTCCAACTGGACTGCATAGTTTTGCGCAATATACTCACTGAGTACTCGCGCACTGCAGCCCTTCCGAGGCGATAGTCAAAATAGTCGCAGTTTATATTTTCGCCTAAAAATAATTTGGTTTTGAATAAATAACAGTTGAATTAAACCAAAAAATACTGCATTTTCAACCAAATAGGTGAATTAGTCACCAAAAAGATTAATCTTCTACCACAAAAGACCAAGTTTCAAGAAAATACAGAAATTTTACAACCAAATACTAATTTTTAATTAAAGAATATAATTTTTCAGCGAAACATGGAATAGTTCAATTTTGGCGTTAAAAATAAATTTAAAAAAAAACTAATTTTCATACAAAAAAATTAATTTTTAACCAACAGGAATAATTTTCGACCCAAAAAGACAAATTTTAAACAAAATCACAAATTTTTAATCCAATAGTTGAATTTTCAACTGAAGATTATGAATTTTCGAACAAGCATGGAATATTTAAACTTTTGTTTAAAAAATAATAATATACATAAAAAGGTCATCCAACGGTCGTACAAAAGTCTAGTCATAAATTTTCGTCACAAGTTTTGAAAAGATGTGAAAATAATTTTTAACTTAAAAATATTTCTACAAATTTCCAACAAAAGGGAACTTTTTTAAAATTTAGCGGCTTTTTAAAAGTGTTGAAAGGTTTCAAGAGAATAAAAAAAGTTTCTTAGGATTTCTGGGAAATTTTTTAATGATTTTTTATTTTGAGAAGATATCAATAAAATTATCAAAATTCTTTATATTTACTCTAATCTTTCCTAAAATTTGTTAAAATCCTGTAAAATTAAAGTAAAATTTCTTAGAAATTTTCTAGATAATTTTTCTACATATTATATTCAAAATATTTTTTAATTTTTTCAAAAAAACTATGGTAGATATTTAAGTGGCAAAATTCGCTAATTAAACCGGCCTAAAATTGTATTTTTCTCAATCTTACTGAAAATCTGCTAAATCACTTTGATGATTACAAAATATGAAAAAAAAATCTGGAAGATTTTAAACAAAAATTTGTTTATTCTTTCAGGATTTAAAAAAAATGTCTGAAAACTTTGAAATATTTCCAAAGATATTTCGATATTTCAAAGCTTTAGAAGGTGTGAAAAAGTTAACAAATAATTAAAAATTTGAAAATATTTCATAACATTAAAAAAAATTTTAAATTTAGATTTTAGAAGATTTTGAAATAAATGTTTGAAGCTTTTTGAGAATTTTGAAAAGATTGAAAATAATAAAAAAAAATTTCGTACAATTTGAGGGAAAAGGTAAATTGATTTTTTATTTTAAAAAAGTAATTGAAATCAAATAAAAATCAGAACATTTTATGAAAATTTTGAATAAGTTTAACAAATATTTCGAAATTTTAAAAATATACAAAAATTTTTTAAGAGTAACAAGATTTGATAATCCTAAGATCTCTGAGAAAATTCAAAATGATTTTTTATTGTACAAAATTTATTTTAAGATTTCAAAACATCCCAAAAGATTTCCGAAATTGTAAAAAAATTGGTAAAAATTGAATTTATTAATTAAAAATGCATCTGTTTCTATCTCAAAAAATTTGAATCGGTAACATTTTTTACTATGTAATATCATATTGAATATTAATCGATATAATTGTTTTGAACGTAAAATAAATTTTTTTTTTTTAATATAAAATATTATATTTTGGTCGAGAATTCGTATTTTTTAATTGAAAATTCAACTACTTTGTTAAAATTGAACTTTTTGGTTCCGAATACAACTATTTTTTAAAAAATTCATCTTTTTTGTTGGAAATTCAACTTTTGAGCTAAAAGATGAACTAATTTTTTTATTTCGCGTTTTTGGTTGAAATCTCGTTATTCTAGATGAAAATTTATTTCTTTTTATTGAAAATGTAACTACTTTATTTAAAATTCATCTATTTTTTTAAATATATTTTTTAAATGATGACACGATGAAGTGTCAAATTTACATTGGCAACACTGCAACATTTAAACATACAACTAAGTCAGTTGAGAAACATATAATCAATTATTTAATTGTATTTCTAATAACTTGACTGCCATTTATTATTTTTTAAAATATAAAATACTATTATTTATTTAGACATACAAAAATCAGTTTATTTAAACTTTTCTACAACTCTTCATAAGTCCTGTCGATTCACGTAGTCTTTTTCGGCCATATTGATTCGCAGCAGCTGATTTCTGGCACATTAGTACCGAACAAAAAGTAAGGACTTTTTAAAGAAAACTATATAACTGATAATTATTTACTGTAAAAAATAACCCATCTTCTAGCATTTTTTCCTATTTATTTTCAAAGTTCAAAGTATTTATTTTCTAATTAAAATTATATTAAAAGTTATCGTTAACCTCGCATAACCTACAATCCTACTCACGTTATTACATAATAGAAAATGTAAAAATTCATTTATTATATCAAAAATTCACTATTATTTATTAATTGCTAAGTTTTTATTTACTTCTTGGATTAGGACAAAACTTTGAGTGCTATATTATCAATTTTTAACATTTTAAAAACTGATAATACTCGAGAACTGTCATTTTATGGTATGGTGAACATTTTAATTTTTTAGATTAAAAATGCTGTCACGAAGGATTACTGTTTTGGTTCCAAAAATCATCAAGAGGAACATCGGAATTACTGCACCTGCTTTGCAAAAGGCTACCGATCCTATTCAGCAATTGTTTATTGACAAAATCCGGGAATACAAGTCAAAGAGCTCGTAAGTTTTCTTACTGTTAAAGTTTAATTTAGTAGTTCGGTAAAAATCGCTGTTTTTTTTGGAGTTGACCAAGGGGATATTTGTAACGAGATTTCGGTACAAATTTACAAAATTTTATAATTTTGAGTTAGAACTGCGAATTTATGTAAATATTTATAATTTTAATTTTATAGTCACTTTAGAACATGAAATTTCGATGAAAATTATAATTTTGAGTTTGAGACAGGAAATTTGAGTAAGAAATTTAATTTGGCAATCGGAACAGGAAATTCCCGTAAAGAGTTATAATTTTTACTTTGGGATAGGGAATTTTCTAAAAGAATTGTAATTTTAAGATAGAACTCCGAATTTCTGTGAAGAATTATAATTTTAATTTTAGGTTCACTTTGAAACATGAAATTTTGTTGAGGATGATAATTTTTTTACTTTGGTACAGCGAATTTTAGTAAAGAATTATAATTTTGAGTTTGGGACAGAATTTCAGTAAATTAATTTGGACAATCGCGACAGGAAATTGCCGTAAATGGGAAATGACCGTGAAATTATTTTATGACCGGGAATTGCACAAACTTTTCGAAAAAAATCTGTTCAAGTTGGATTTTAACAGTTTAAAAAAAATAATTAGTTGAATTGTTATATATATTTCAATAACGATATCATTCAGTTTACAATGAGTAATTCGAAAATCTTGAAGTTAAAAAATCTTGCATTTTAGATTTTAATTTTTAAGTGTTCATTTTTCATTCAATGAATTAAAAAAATTAAAGCTTAGAAGCGTATGAAATTGAAAATTGTTGATAAAAAGGAGTTTTGGTTGATAAACTGTGAATATAAATTTCGTTTGAAATTTAAGAAGATGCAGATTTCAACGTTAAAAATTAAACCGTTTCAATTGAAAAGGCTTCGTAGTTAAATAAATGTGAACGCCCGATTGAAACTTTATCATTTATTTTCATAATTATTATTTATTAAGTATTTATTTTGATTTATATATTTATCATTATTAATCATTATTAAAATAAAATTGATTAAATTTTAAATATTGTTTTAGTTTAAAATTTGAATGTTTATTTAAAATCTGT
>JAAAKG020216411.1:0-22054 GCA_010014905.2 Druon quercuslanigerum
AAGAGACGCTAGTTGACACATGGGAAAGAAATCGGTTAAGATGGTTCGGGCATGTTGAGAGAATGAAGGATGAACGATCAACGAAACAAGCGTACGAAGGTAAAGTAAATGGCAGCGTGCCCAGAGGCAGACCGCGGAAAGAATCGTTAGAATGTTTGAATGAGACCCTAGTTAGAAAGAACATAAGAAGCCACAGAAACACGAGAGCCTGCATGAAAAAATGCATGGACGTTAAAGAAGCTAGAGAAGTATGCTAGGACAGAAAAGTTTGGTGGAAAATAGTTAACAAGAATAGTGTCAGTAGAGTGAATGACGCCTGAAACAAAGACCTTGGATACTAATGGACCAAAGTGGGGAACCTCACATGACGACTTTGTGAGGATCTTCACTTGGGGTGATTGCTAGAGAGATTGATCAGCAACCAGGGTCGGATCCTACTCCGAAAGGGCAACGGTTTAATGTCGTAATAATAACAATAATAAATGAAATATAAAATTTTCAAAATTTTATTATTTTCAGCAATTTTAAGTTGGATACATTGAAAATTTAGAAATAAAATTGTTATTTTTAACTGAATACTTTGTAAATTTGAAAATATAATATTTTAATTCATCATAGTTCAAACGTCCTTGAAAAGCTTTAAAATTTTATTTCCAATTCTTGAGAAATCTAAAAGTTCTTAAAAATATTTTTCCAATTTAAAATTATTTTTGAGAAGTTTTTTCAGAACTTCCAAATATTTTAATAAGTAATAAATGATAGAAGATAAATGTTTTTTATTAAAATTTTGCCTCTTCAAAAGCTTTTAATTTTTAATTGTTCAACTCTTCAAGAATGAATTTTGAAATTATTTAAATTAATAATGTTAGCTTATAAATAAAAATAAAAAATGGAACATTTTTTAATCAATAGATTTTCGAATTACACATTTTTAAGTGAATGGTATCATAACAATTGAAAAAGATAACAATTTAACTGATTATTTTAAAAGCTGTTAAAATCGATCTGGGACAAATTTTTCTTCTAAAGAGCTGTAAATTTTCCGATAAAAAAATAAATTCTGCCAAAATGACTGTTTTGAGATACTTGATTTCACATAATCTAAACCCCTATATGCCTCTTAGAAAGATATAAACTTTCTCTTGTTTTCCTTTGACATTTTCGTAATGCCTGTTTACACCTGGTTACGCAACGCATAACCTAAATACTAAGTGACTGAAAGCAAACTTAAGCGAATATCCTGTTACATTTTTTCAACTGACACGATTAACCGTCGAGGACACTGCCCGCTTTTTTGCATACACTCCTGCGTTGTTGTGGAGTTGCTCAGCTGACCTAGCACCATCACTCTCTGGCCCCTTTGGACCACCTTGTCCTCTGTAACGGGAACTTTTCTTGTGTGAATGCAGTGTACATGAATTCCCAACTAAACAGGATAAATTCAAAGATAAATGTTTAATTAAAAATAGAGTAGCTATATTTTTATTTAAAGAATTTATTTTTCACTAGAAAAACGAATATTCAACAAAATAATACAATTTGCAACCAAATAAATTCATTTTCAAGAAAATACACGAATTTTTACTTGAAAATGATAAATTTTCAGCAAAAAATTGAAGTTAAATTTATTGGTACAAAAATTATTTTTCAACGAATTAACAATTAATGTCCAACATATAAAGACTTTAACTGGAAGTAGAAAACAATTTTCAAACAAGATATTGCATTTTTAGTCAAAAAAATTAAATTTCGACGACAAATGATGATTAAATAAATTAATTCATAACTTTTAATTGAAATTAATAAAAAAATTATATGCAATCAATCATTCAAATAACATTAGTAAATCTTTTAAAATAAAAATAAGATGCAACTTTTGTTTTCCAATATCGGAAATTATGGATTTTCATAAGTTATGAGTTATTTATCATTTTATGGTGAGTTCGTACCTCACTAGATTCAAAGTTGTTTCAGGCCCTCGGTGTTAGGCCCCCCATAAAGATAATCCCTTTGTCTTTTCGCCTATTCCTTTGCCTATTCCTCAATTAAAAATGCTAATAGACTGACAAAATTCCTAACATCATTCAAAGAGTATATTATTTAAAATAAGAATAACTTGATAATCGCTGGGGTTTGTATTGACCTTCAAAAACAAATTTTGTAGAAATTGTTTATGTACATTGTTGGCTTTAGAGGCAGGTGAATTGAAAACAATTGAGTTGCTTTAAACGTTTTGGCACATAATAGTGATCCTTATCAGTCAGTTTTCTTGAATCTGTGAAAAGTACATACGTTCTTGTAGGTTTGCTGTTTTACAATTGAAAACAGTATTCTTAAAAAAAAATCTTTTAACAAAGAAACAACTAATGACAAAACAGTTACAATGTAGTAGGTAATATTTGTAAAAAAATTTATAACCAATTTTTTTTTAAGTTTTTAGAAAACACTGCTGTCGAAGAACTCTTTTAAAATTACTTTTTAGCGATGTATATTAAATCCACTTTTTTATTGAACCCCCAAAACACAGCTTTTTGTTTATAAAAAAAATATTGTTAATTTAATTAATTTTTCTCTTATGATATCTGTGAACATGAACAAATTTTCTTTCCAAGTCGCACTGTAGTAAAAATACAAAATTTAAAAAAACTTTGTAGCAAAAGAATTATTTCAAATATTCTTTAAAAACTTTCTCTTCCTCATATCTGCGAAAAGTTCATGCAAATTTTTTCCATAGTATCAAGAATACAGATTGCCGAGGAACTTTGCACTTGAAAAATATTTTCTTTGATTTCTTATATACAAATTTTCCTTTTAAAAAGTTTTATACCTCTGAAAAAAATTTTATTTTAATTTTCCTAAATGTTTATAATTTCAGATTTGAAATTGAAATGTACTGAGTTTTATGTTATCCTTTAAAATAATTTATATGAAAATCAAACATTTCCAAAATCACACTATAGTAAAAAAGAAATTTTTTTTAAAAAACATTTTAGTTATATTTAATCAATTTTCAGTTATCATAAGAATTATTTCTGTAAAAATAACAAAAATTGTTTGCCTTAAACAAAAAATTTTTCGTCAATAAGAAAAAGAACATTTTTAAAAGAATACCTAAGTAATTATTCAAATGCAAAGTTTTTTACAATTTAATATTTTTACTACAGTGCAATTTTCAAATGACTGCAATGTTTCCTGACAACTTTAACAAAATTTGTTAACAAATTTCAATACTAAATTGTAATTGTTTTTCATCAATGTTTCATTCCCTTAAAAGAAATTGTTTTAAGAAAATTGAATGCTTTATCAATATTTATTAATAAAATTATATAAAATTTAAATTTTAAGTTAAAGAATGTTTATAATTTCACAACTGAGATATTAAACAAAGAATAACACTTTCAATTGTAAAACTGCGTACCTATAACCTGCAAGACATTGTTTGTACTTCTCACAGGTTTAATAAAACTCACTGATGAGGGCCACCATTGTGGGCCGAAACTGACTCGGAACGTGTAAAACAACTTAATTGTTATAAATTAACGGGAACCGAAAACGAACAACGTACAGAAACAATTTCTACAAAATAATAACATCTTGAAACACGTTCGTTTGTTAACTTAAATTAATTATTATCTCACTACAATTTAAAAACCGACCGATAATAATAATAATATTAATAATAACAAATTGTTCAAACACTTACTTTGGTGGTTTTGAGTTAGAAGTGGACCAAATGTGCAAAATTGTATAATTTTTCATCCATAAAAAGTTCATATATCTTATTTATCTTTATTAGATTGAGTCTAATATAATTTTGTATATTCGAATTATTTTCTTTGACATACAGATATTTTTTAAATAGGAATAGATATGTTGGAAGACAAAGGGATTATCTCCGCAGGGGACGTAGCATCGAGGGCCTGAAGCAACTTCGAATCCAGTAAGGGATAATGTCGCTGTACACTGGAAGGGTACGCAGGTAGCCGTAGAGAAAATGATGACTGCCCGCTCTGCCACTCCCTTTAGGGCCAATTTATATTTCGAATTTCCAATAGAATAGGTTCGCCTCGGCCGTTATCAGTTTTTCTCCATTGTTCAACTTTCCTTATTTAATATAAATTTTTGCCCATTTCAGTTGTTCTTTTGCAAATTTATTTAGAAGAGTTGAAAGCCTGGAAATACTGAAATTTTGGTAGACTTCTCCTTGTTGTACAATTGTTACATAATATTTCTGGAATATGAAAAGTTGACAAAATCCAACTTCTTATGAAAAATTTAACGTGGAAATTTTTGTTTACATGCTAAACTCCGTAAGAGCAACAATTGCTTAGAACGAGCTAAAAAATGACTCTACAAAGAAACAAAAAATAGGCATATCCTGATTTTTCCTACGCTATAAGAATTTCTAATTGCCCATGAATATTTTGAAAGTCACTTTTTTTGGCCCACTCTAATATATATACATCATTTTCAACAAAATTGTTATATTTTCAACCAAAAGGATGAATTTTTCGTCAAGATGACTAATATTGTACCACAAATGACGTATTTTCAACTAAATATTTTACTTCCAAAAAAAATGTTCATACAAACACGCAGTAGTTAAATTTGTGAATTTAAGAAATTCATTTAAACAAACAAAAAGAAAAGAATTTTCATCAAAATAGGTGCATTTTTACCGAAGAAAGGAATTTTCGACAATAATGATAAATCTTTAGGATATAAAAAAAATTAATTTCAATCCAAATGCATGAATTTTCGACAAAAAAAATAATTTTCAACTCTAAAGGTTAATTTTCTACCAAAACAGATACATTTACAACATAATGTATGCATTTAAAAAAAGATCAATTTTTAATACAAAAATCATTTTCTTCAAAATAAATCAATTTTCAAGTAAAAGAGATAAATTTTTAACCAAAACTGAAAAGTTAAATTTTTAGTTGAAAAATTAAATACCAACTACTCAAAAATAAATTTTCAACAGAATAGTAGTCAAATTTTCAACCGAAAAAAGTGTTTTTGAATTAAAATAATTAATCATCAACCAGAAAAAATGAATTTTTTAATTAAATTTTACAACCATAAATTTGCATTTTCAACAAAAAAAGTTAATATTCGACCAAATAGATGAATCTTGAACCTAAAAAGACGAATTATCTATAAAGCACTCCGATTTTTAACTGAAATGATGAGTTTTCCACCAAAAAGATAGACTTTTTGGTTTTTAACAAAATTTTTGAGTTTTGAAAAAAATAGTAGCATTCTATATTCATTCCCTAAAGTTTAAATTTATAAATTAATCAAAAAACTTTTTCAATGTCAAGATTTTTATTTAAGTAATTGAGCACAATCTGTACAATATGTTAATTATTTTAAACACTTTTAAGAATTTCTAATTTTTCAGGCAATTCAAAGTTTTCCTTTTTACATTCTCATTCATAAAAGTGTAATGTAATCCTCCAAATTATCGATTTCTGGTTTTTAACGGATCTTTACGTTTCGGCACTGACAGTGTCCAAAAATGATTTGCCCAATCAAGTTAGCCTTTGATACACTTCTTAAGGTTCCTAAAATTAAGGTTAAGTTCGTTAAGCAGATATTTTCAACCAAAATTACAAAATTTAGAGCATTTTCAAAATTTGAAAATATTTTTTTTTCAAATTTTAGACATTTTTGTCCAAATTTCTTATAGATAGGTAGAAGACTTGCAAATTATCCACTTCAAATTTTTAATTTTGATGAAAAACAGAAAAGTTATATACTTTTGAAATTTTCAAAAAAAGGTTCAGAAAAATAGAAAAAATTTTTTTTCTGATTTACAAATTATTTTCATAAAGTTTTTCAATTAGATACAAATTATCGAGCGCGAAGCGCGAGTTTCGTAATGAAAATGTAGTCTTCAAAGCCGTAGGTACTTTGAGAACCTTCTTTAAAAAAATCGAAAAAAATGTCAGTTACAAGTTACGGGTGTAATTCCTCAGAACAAGATAAATTTTCAATGTTAAATCCTCATACAAAACAGATGATTAATTCTCAACAAAACTGTGTAATTTTTAACCAAAAAGATCTTAATTTTTAACAACAAAGTTGCATTTTCAACCACAAAAGATTAACTGAAACTAGTGAAGTCATCTGGGGAAAATTTTTCTCCCGCCTTGCACTCTCGAACACTGAGAAGCGGAGAAATTAGTATCATGGAGGGGGAAAACATCACCCGCAAATTGCCTAAAAATTTGTCATTTAATTACTTTCTCATTATGTTACTTTTAAGTATTTTCTTCAAATGATTTTGCAACTGTATACTTCACATTTTACCTCTACTTCAAATTAATTCTTTGAAGAGTAAAATTCTACAATTAGTTTTAGTTTGAATATACCTTCATACTGTAAAGTCTGTGCGCGCGTGTGTTTGTGTGTCACGAGTTTTAACAATCCTGCAATATTTGCAGAACACCTAGAGATAAATAAATGACATTTGGCACACCCATTCCACTATATACCAAGTTGAATTCTTTAAAAGGGTACAAGAAATAGCTAAAAACAAAAGATGAAACTAACATTAGAAAAATTTGTTTCTAAACAAATATTTAAAAGTATTTACAAATATGTTGTTGTCCTCTGAGGGGCCTCCGAAAGCCCTCTTAAACAGCTTATTACATGTATGCTAAATCAATGAATAATTGATATATCAAGCATTGTTTCTTATTATTTTCAAAGGAGCCTCCTAAACAAAATTTCTGTTGGGGAGGGGGGCTCCATTTTCTAGTTAATCCCCTGAATGGAAGTTGGCAGAAAATTATGCCAGAAGTTCTTTAGTGCCTTTTATATAACTTTCCAAATCCTGAACACGATGTCTCAATCGGTGTGGACGTAGTCAGGATAATAAAAATGAAAATAATTCTACACGAAAATTTCATAACCGTATTTGGTCACGTGATCTCAACTTTATCGACGTGGACAGTTTCATTTTTTCTTCGCTAGAAATCGCTAAAAATGTGCGAAAAATAATGCAGGTACTTATTTGTGTCAGTGCTCAACATACGCGAATCAAAAAATCTAAAATGCATCAAATAAAAAATTACCCTCAATGTGCTACAACTCGAATAGTAATGTCCTATTGTATCAATTTATAGATAAACTTTCTTTGAAGTTATAAATATATTGATGTATACAAACTTCTTCAGAGCTTTTTATTTAATCCGTGAAATTTTAAACACGATCAAAATTGGATCCAATTTTTTAAAAAGTTTTTTCGTTGAAAAGCTGATATTTTGTCCTGTTAGTGTTAAGGATATCTGCATTTACAAGGTGGAGACTGTCATTGGTAATTTACAAGTTACAATTCTTTGCATTGCAGTTAGTGTAAAATTAATTGGGAATATGCTTTGGAAATTAAATCTATTGCATCTATTTCCCATTTCTCATACACGTCCTCAAACTGTATCTTTATGTCGTTCACATCTGAAGGTTTTGAAAAATCTATATTACATTCATTATCATCGACATAATCGCAATCATCATTCAAAATCATTACATGATCCTCGTCAACAACAATTGCAGCATCTGATTAAACTAAACTAGGAGCCTCTGCAGTATTATCCCTATTAAAAAAATATCTTTCTTTTGAGCTGGTAAGTTCAAATCTGCATTCATTAGAAATTGAATCTTCTCGTAAATTTGGTAATTTTACATGTAAATTGTACAAATCACGACGAAGGGTTCTCTATTTTTTTAACGTATTAATGCATCTATCCTTCGAAATTTTGTGCTATTTGTCAGAAGACATCCTCAGAAAAGTAACTCTTCGAAATTGAGGAAGGAAGCTTACACAGAAAGTAATGTATGCAATAAAAGGAAAACTATAAAAAGAAATAGAAGGGGGAGAAATTAAATATCGTGACTGCGGATATAATTTATTATTATTGAACTCCGAATAATTCAATAGATTCACGCCTGAAAGAGCAAATGATGACTTAATCGGTAACCGAGAGTATCAGCGGAAGCAACTCACGCATTGTACGTGCTCTTTCCAATTTTAGCAGAGCTCCGTGTGAAACAGCGACCATATAAACCCCAGAAACACCCATGTTAATCCTCTTTACTTATCAAGCAGTCATACTATCAACTCGATCTACGAAGTACGAACCGCTTTGACTAAGTCGCGATTTTCACATCATTATGACCTAAGAACCATCGTTGTTCTACAAAACAATGGAGATCTAATCGGCTTGACAACTTTCTCCTGTCTTTTTAAGAAACTAAAGGTATATGTAAGATTTTTGTGTACTCATTTTAACTATTTATATGTTCTTACCTCTAATAAGCTTGTCAAATCTAACCTAACCTTTTATTTAAATATTGTATACTGACACAATCCCCATAAGATTGATAGTGACAAAAGACCCTTTTCCAACTCTCCCTTTCGCTTGCCAAGTGCATACGTTTAGACTTGACCGTATTATAAACATACATAAACGTACAGACTGTCCGGACGTTTCGGCTTGGCCTTTATTATACGGTCCCATTTAAGTTTCTCCAATTCACGTCTTTCTTAGAACTGATCGCATCGGAATTTGTTGAAGCGGGATGTGCGGAAGGCACTGCCCAGTCAAGCGCGACACGCAGCAAGGGGGCCGCACTCATCACGCATGTGTTGCTTCAGCTTGCATCATGCATTCAAATTCAAAAGAAATAATTCATCCACCTTGCCTTAAATCTGACATTTCTTTTTTTAGTAAGAAAATGATTCCCTTTTTGTTTTAGATTTAAAAATAAAAATATTTAAATGTCGCTATGAAGGGTTTTATCCCTCTTGTGCGATACAAACAATAATTTATCACGAAGCGATGTGTCCCTCCAATTTAGTTGTAAAAAAAATGGTAAGATGCACGGAGCGAAACATCAAGAAACTAATTCACGGAAGCGCGTGATTTTAGAGCTACAATTTTTACGTGCTTTGAAATCTCGGACTCTATGATCTAAAAGCATGTAGTTTGAGACCTAAGAGCAAGGGAGCGTGGCCTAATGCCTGCAACATCAAAACCTATGCTTTAAAAGCAAGGAATCCGTGATCTTAGTTATCGCGCCAATGCGTGTTTAAAACACGTGATTAAATCTCTCTCTGTGTGGCTATGAAAACCCTTTAAATTGCAATTTTACGATAAGGTTTAAATTGCGGGATCAAATTCATCATTATTTTTTTTTATATTATGAAACCTTCAGGAAATGAGGAAATATTTACTTCCTTGCTGATAACAATGTCTATTGCTAGAAAAAAATTATTAATACTTGTCCTAGAAACAAGATCAGTTATTCAAAAAATTTAAAAATCGATAAATGCTTGTGAACATAAAGTTTGTGGTAGCAAATTAGAATTGGGCCAAAAAATTCGAAAAAAGTTCCTGAAGAGTCTCCTAAAAATAAGAAGTCAATTCTACCTTAAACGGCCCAACTCCACCAATCCTTCAAAAAATGAAAACTTTACCGCTTGAACACAGCGTTTTTGGAAAAATTCGACCCTTTCAAACCTTAGTTTGGGTGGTTTTATTAATTATTTATGTGCAGGGTATGTAAATACAAAATATGTAAGCTTGATCACCAGACTTGTCTAGGGTATGCTGTAGTTTCTTAGATTGCTGATTCCGAATCCGAGCTCCGTTGACCTTCGTCAAATCAGGTTCAAGGTCATTTAAAGGTCAAACTGTAAAAAAATCGATGAAAAATCCATACATAGGTTTTTGGGATGGCTGAACTGACCTTGAACCTGATGTGATGGAGGTCAACGGACCTCGGATTCGGAATCAGCGATCCCAAAAACCCCGGAATACCTTTTTTAAGTCTGGTATCAAGCTTACGTATTTTGTATTTACATACCCTACACATAAATAATTAATACAACCACCCTCTCCACCCTCATTAAATGGGGGGAGGGGTAAAAAGCTTAAAATAGTGTACTTTATTCAGCAAATACAAGTTTGAAAGGGTCGAATCTTTCCAAAAATGCTGTATACAAGCGCTGAATTTTAATTTCTTGAAGGGGAGGTGGGGGTGGTCCGTTTAGGGTGGAATTAAATTCTTATTTTTATTAGACACTGTAAGAATGTTGTTCGAATTTTTTAGCCAAAGTGTAATTTTGGTTAAAAATCGGCCATAAAGACCCCCCAACTTTGTTACATTATTTAGCTTTTAATTATAAATAAATTACCCCTAAATCACATGCGTTAGAAAATCATGCTATTTCGTTGTCCGCGACTATTTGTTGATCGTCCTCTTCAGAGTCTTTACAAATTATTGGACGTGATGTTCTACTGTTTGTGGTAGACATTGGTATTTCCCCCCTTGATTCGTAATGGAAGAGTTGAATCTTTAAACAAAAGCATCATCATAAGCTAGGGTCTTTCTTTAAGAATGACATTGAAATATTATACACAATGAAAAGAAGAAAGAAAAAGTTTTCAGAAGAGCTTCTGCAATTGAAGGATTGATTCTTTTATACAGCATTGACAAGTGTACCATTTTTTATACACTCTGATCACAAAAGCATTAAATTGCTGAATACCAGAAAGTTCAGTTTTGCTCAATGTATACTGACCTCACAGAAGATAGATTTTGAGGCTGTAAATAAGCTTTGCAATCTACCTAAATTTGCGGGCTTCTCCTGGAGCTCGAATTGTGATACAACTCAGTATTAGCTTCTAAAGAACAACATGGATAACTGAAGCAGTTCCTTCTAATCATTTCTTAGATGAAGTTTAAATAATTTTTGCATCTCTGAATTTTATAAATTCATCACATACTGGAATAAAGATAAAGGAAACTGTTTCATCGCTCATTGTATCCTGGTAAGTTAATCTCATGCTTCCCGGAATCTTTCAAATAAGGTAATGTTTGGTACCTCGAAAGTTTCGATATTAGATGCCTTAAATGCTGACGCGGCATACAATTCCAGCATGAGAAATCTGCAAGCCCAACAAATGAGATTTTCTCCCATTTTTTTTGTAAAATCGAAAATGCTCCAATTCACAATTCATTCTCTTCAGAATGGCAGCAATACTGAAGGATCCACTTCTATTACTAACACCTGACCGTTTTAGTGTTGCACAAATATCTTTTTTGGTGATTTTGGGAGACGTTTTTTTGGCTAATTTTTGTGTTTTGAGTGGAACGTCTTCCGGATCAGAAGGATTACTTAACTCCCGCTTGGCAATCTCCATATTCAAGTTTTCGCTAGTTTCGATCTGCGCTTCTACTTTTTCTTTTCTATAATCACTATAATTGTCATTTTTGTACTGACCGAGTTTTTTTGAAAGCATTTTTAAGGCAGTTTTGAGCTACCTAATTTAACTTTTGATCAAAAATTACCTTCTTTTGCACTGACGTACAGCTGCAAACTTCTTGCGGGGGTGACTTGACATCTAGTTCAGAAAGCGTCTTTTGGACCACCCTAATGTACATAAGTAACTGGGATTAAGGCCCTTTATCAGAATGTGTAATCGGTTCTGAATTTTCAGGGCGCACGGTTGTACATTTTTCCCTAATTTTTTGCATACCTCATCTAAATAACCATATCTTGAAGCAAGCAGAGCCGGTTTTTTGTTTAAATGTTTACACTTTGTTTAAAAATCAAAAAACGTGAGAACCATAACAGTTAAATAGCAGTGACGCTCAGTTTTCCACAGCGAGTCTGTTCACCCTCGTCAATCTCCATTCGGCAGACTCTCCGAAGGGAGTCGAATTATCCAAAACAAATAAACCAATGCATTGTTCTGAGATTTCGGCCAGTTAGAAAATATGACATCAGGAAATCATTCATTAATTTAATTTCAATTGCCATAATGAATATATTTATATAATTAAAAGAAATTAAAAAAAAAGATTCATGAAAATCGGTTAATATTTGCAATAATAATGTAAATCTGCTGGTAATATAGAACTTATCTGCATTTAAATTGAATATTTCTACCAAATTCACGATATAGACGGTTTTTTCCACATGAATAATCTTCAATCCATACATACAGTGTTTCCAAGTATTTTGTATATAAGTCTGACTTTTATTATTAGGTTATAGTAAATTATTATAGATCAAGTTATTTTCTTCAGGATATTTAGTACTTCATAAAAAACAACTTAATTATTCAAACAACTTTCCCCCCGTAAATCGTAAAATAATATTATTTTCTGCAATTGATGACACAATCAAAGAATCGTGAAAGTACTTTTTTGGTTTAAGATATTTAACAATTCAGTACTCGATGCATACTTCATCCACATACACATATCTTGAAGCACGCAGAGCCAATTTTTCAATAAAATGTTTGCATTATAGATTATAATCTAGATTATACGCTGCGAAAATACATAGATAATACTGCGCGTTACTGCTACTGTTCTTCCCTTTTTGATTATTAAATAGAATATAAAAATTTTATCGAAAAACTGGCTCTGATTGCTCCGAGATATGATTATGTAGAATATTGAACCATATGGCCTCAAAATTCAGAACCGATTACACAATCTGATATCCGTAACGATAAAACGAACCTTTCATTGTTAAGAGATAACTGTCTGTTACAGAAACTGTCATTATGAAATCATGGATTTATTTATTTTTTATGAGCATAATCAATTAATTACAAAAAAGTGAATAAAACATTCATGAATATTGCTTAACGTATGCAGTAATGATGGAAGTCCTTAGGGACGACATAACTTCTGTGTATTTACACTGCACTTTTCTAACAAAGTAACGCTCAAGATGGTATTTTTTGGAATTTTTTTTAGATGAATAATTTTTACTCCATAAGTAGAGTATTTCTAACTATTTGTTACACAAGCCTGACTTCTTCAAACAATTAATATTTATTTTGACAATTGTTCCCACTGAAGTCGTAAGAATTGTGAAAGGTTATTTTCTGCAGCATATTTAGTACATAAAAATATTCATTTGCTTAACAACTTTTTCTCGTATAGATTGTAGAAAAATATTATTTTCTTCCGTTGATTTGACACAATTAACGATTGTTAAGCATACTTTTTTTGGTTTCAGATATTTAGCAATAGAGTACACGGTTCTAAACTTTGAGGCCGCACGATTGAATAACTTAGTCTAATTTTGTGTCATACTTCATCTACACAATCATATCTCGGAGCAAGCAAAGCCAGTTTTTCGATAAACTGTTTATATTTTGCTAAATAATCTGAAACGGACAAACCGTAGCAGTGAGCCCAGTGATATTTGTTTTTGCATTTTCGCCGCGTATAATGTAGAATATACAATCTATAATGTAAACATTTATTTGAAAAATCTACTCTGTGTGCTTCAAGATATTATTATGTAGATGACATATGAGAGAAATTAGAGAAAAATTATTCAGTTCTCTATTTTTATTATTAAACAAAATATAAACATTTTATTTAAAACCCCAGTTTTCCTTGCTTTGAGATATGGTTATTTAAATGCGTTATGCACAAGAATTAGACAAAAATGTTCAACCGTTCGACCTCGAAATTCAGAACCGATTACCATTCTGACAAAGGTCCTTAATATTTTTGGCGCCATGCCGAAAACGATTGCAGAGTATTTGAAGCTAGAGAATCCTGAAAAATACATGGGTCACTCTTATCGTCATATTTCAGCAACAATGTCGGTTGATGCAGAAGCTGATCTTTTCACCCTTAAACGTTAGGAAGGATGGAAATCTAATACACATAATAATACACTTTCTTCACTTCTGTTATTAAACTGCACGCCGGTGGTCTCGGCCGTCGGCTCTGCGGCTGTGAAAATTAAATCTTATTTTCCAGTCATCTTGTGTTTTCTGACCATTTTAAGAATTTAAGAACCATTCGGTTATGAAGAGATTGGATATTCCAAAGTCCGCGTCCGCCTTGACGGTGTGAGATGTATATTTGCTGACCGAAAGAAATGATGTGCAAGCTCTTATGGATATGCATGATCTTACGTGTGGCGATATCAGGGGTCGTACGCTCGTGTTTCGTCCATTTAACTACCCCTGAGGTGCAGAGTAGAACAGGGACGGCAAGCATGTTAGTCGCAAATACCTTGTGAAACGCCGACAGATTTGCAGACCAAATCTTCCAAACAAGATGCTTGTATCTGCTTCGGAAAGACTCCTTAACTGATATTGCGTTCTCAATGCGACATTGAGGCACGCGTGGTATGTATAGGTCTCTCCAGTGTCAAGACCTCTAATAACACGTATATCCACAAGCTCAGCGTCCTCCGGAATGCCAGTAATCTTTCCTTGCTTCAGACTAATCTTGGCGCACTTTTCCAGCCCAAAGTCCATACCAATCTCTCCATTGTAATCATTGACGATATTTAAAGCAATTTGAAGTTTGCTTGTACCGGAAGCATAAATCTTCAGGTCATCCATATAAAATACATGAGTGACCTTATGTTCGCGATGGTGAGTGTCGCAGCAGAGGTATCCAAGAGTATATCGTAATGCGAGAGATAGAGGCAGAACTGTCATGCAAAAAAGCAGAGGGCTCATGGCATCACCCTGAAAGACGATCCTCTGGAAGGTGACGTTATTCGTTGTCACACGATAATTTCCAGATGAGATTTTAAATCTAGTTTCTCAATACGTGTGCATGAAATGTCAGGCTTTCGAAGAGGCATGTGATAAGCGTATGAGGGTGAATCTAAACCTTTACAGTAGTCAATCCAGGCTATTGGGAGGACGCGTTGGTGAGCTGCTGTGCCTTTGAAGACGCACCTGTCAATAAGCAGGTTCTCTCGGCAGTCTGCCACGCCTTTTTTTAGCCACGTTGTCCGTACATCTCTCTCCACTCAGACTCAATTCTTCGAAAAATCCTGCCATTCATAATATCTGTAATCTTCTTGTACAGGGGGTTCAAACAAGTCATTGGCCTGTAATTCTATAGATTGTTTAAGTCGCCTTTTTTGGGTAGGAGTGTAGTGCGTCCTAGCACTAGCTACTGCAAAATGAGCGTTGCGACTTTAGATATTAGGTGAATATGCAGGGCAGATGTTGTTGTATGGAAGCTAACTTCTTCCGCCAGACGTTCTCGATACCATCTGGTCCTGCAGCGGAAAAGTAATTTGTGCCCCTGGGTGTTTTTTTCACCTCTTCGGAAGTGATTGATGGAAATTCCTCCTCAAATGCTATGAGGTTATCGCAAGTCCTTGAATCGGATGATATACCTAGTATTTTCTTTAACTTCAATGTCTGCAGGATCTTGTATACCTCTTTCAAAAAAAAAGTCTACCTCATTGGACTTCGGTGGATTTGTGACAGAGACATTGACGAAGAGGCGTAATGGGTCAGCGAGAAACTGTCGATTATCTCTGACACATCCTTCCTTGTTCTGTGTTTTCCTCCTTGCGTCAGATAGCACCTGTATTTTGTCAACAATATGCTGCTCAATTGTCAGCAGCTTTGACATCTTCAGTGTGTGATGGTAGATCATTAGTTCTTGGGCGAACTTTACAACGCTTTCCGTAAATGGTGTACCATTCTGTCTTGCCCATCTAACTTTCTTGTTTAGTTGATGTAAGCGTGATTGTAATTAGGCAAAGCTCTCGCCGCAACATAAAATGAACAACTGGTGGTCCGAGATATCATTAGGAAGAGAGGCATCCATTTCAGCCAGATCTTAGGGTTTAGGCAGAATCTGAATGTAAATCTTCCTCCTGGCCCTGAAATCGCGAGAATTATTTAGAACGTGCCTGCTTTTCGCGTTAAGCCTTAATGTCGCTTCCTTATCTTCGTCCACAGCTTGTTCAAGCAGCGGTTTGGGAATCGCTCCGCGCACATATTAATTTTTCGAGAGTTATGCCGCATAATTTCGTATTGACGGATGCAAAACTTGCTGAAGCTCTGGGTGTTTCTGGCATTACATGTATCTCCCTGTCTCGGTTGTTTGGATTGGAGGAAATTGTGTTGATTTCCAAAAATTCAAAACAACTAAGCTTGTGCCTGTAGTATACGATAGTAACGGATGTGAAATGGCAAGATGCTTTGAACGGTTCTGACTTGTGTTCAGTTTTAATAGTTCTAAAGCAAGTTCTAGTACTCAAAGTTAAAAGTCGTAACACAGTCTTTACGACGATAGTACTATAGATGACGGTCACGGTTTAATCCCCTCTAGCCAAAGACAATCTGAAACAGGAGTGGGAATAGGCAAGGGCTGAACTTTTAAACGCCCAAAACAACCCAAAACCAGACGGGGGAGATCAAGACCCATCCCACAACCTTCCAAATCCTGAGATCACCTTAAAAAAAATGGATCCCTCGGAGTAACGAAGGTAAGCTTCATTTGCTTCTAACGATGAGTAACGAATGAACGACAGGTTCGTTGACGACAAACGACTGTCAAAAACGAAAGAAACCATAAGTATATACAATTAACGAGTTTTGCTCCCAAATATAGTTGTTTTGATCCAAAAGAATGGAAGTTTCAAAGACAACAAAAACACCAACGATAGTAGAAATGTGACGAACGAAACTGCTACGAACGATGGCGAAAGAAAAAGGAGAAACGACAGTGTGGCTGCTCCAGAGGACGACGGTAACGAGGGTCAGCGAAACGACGATGTGAAATCTACTTTCGATCAAGCACAATTCGAAAGTAGAATTGACGAAAAGGTCATGTAATTAGAGAAAAGTATGTCTCTTACAATAGACGCAGATGACATACTCTTAGCTAGCAACGACTGTCAAAAGTTGAAAGGAATCAAATCAACACTCATGACAGTTTTTAAAATGTCAGATTTATGGGAACCTAAAAATTATCTAGGTTTGAACATACGTAGAAATAGGGAAGCGAGAATTATGACAATAACTCAGGAAGCCTATGTAAACAAAATACTAACGAAATTTGGTTTTAACGACGAATTTCGACAAAAACCCCTATGATTACTCGACAGGTTTCCAATCTTAAAAGACGACAGAGAGAAAACGATGACAGTGAGATACAAGAAAAGGAAAGTCTTGACTTCCCTTATAGAGAGGCAGTTAGGAGTTTTCTCTGCCCAGCTGGTTCTACTCGACCTGACATAGCTTACACAGTAAATATTTTGAGTAGACATCAATTAAACCCCACAGAACACGAGTGGAATATGGATAAACGAATGTTCAGGTATTTGAAGGGTACTAAAAATATAGGTTTTACATTTCAAGGACGAGAGGACTTGCTGGCCTATTCAGACGCTAGTTTCGCGGACTGTAAATCCTCCTTTGATTGAGCCATGCTCAATTTTCACAACAAAGCAGCAAACATCTTCGCAGAAACTAGTGGTGGAAACCCACTCAAGACATATGTCAGCCGCACATTTAGATTATGTAAAAGAATTTGTTAAATACGAAAGGGTAGTTCTCAAGTGGATACCCTCGAATATTAGAAATATTAGAGTTTAAGTTTAGCGCCTTGCTCTTGCTTGACTCTACTTCCCTCCGGTCAGTGCTGCCCCCTGGCGCACTGTCTACTCTCTTGTTCTCAAAGAGTCGTGCCTTCACTCACTACGTGTTGAGAGCGTTGTATGAAAGAGCGTTTCTAAATAAAGACGATTTTTCGTGTACTTAAAACCGGTGTTCTTATTTCTTCGAAAGACCTTTAACTCCAAAAGTTGTTCAACCAAAAAATCTACGATCGAATCCATTTTCTTGAAGTCAAAGAATCTCGCGGAGATAAAATATGTTGTTTTTCAGAGGAAACTAGGCGATACGCATTCTTGCAATTTGTGAAAAAAAAATTTACTAAATTATGCGTATTTGAATATTTTGCTTTCAGTTTAAAAAAAAAATTGTCTTTAAATTTATGTAACTTTTGACCTGATTGATGTATTTAAAATTCTTTAAGATTGTGGTAGAGCATATTGCTTTATTTTAAGCTTCGCATGATAATTTAGAAAATGTTAAAAATTGACAAAATGGCGGCAGATTTTATGAAAATATTAATGGTCGATATTATCAAAAAACCCAAGTTTATATTTTTTGCCAATTTTTTTTACTTTGTGCTATTCTAGGGGAAATATCTTGTGAGTTTTATAAGGGCTAAATAGCTTTTGTGGCCAGGAGAATTTTTTTTTTATAAAATCTCATTTCCGCAATTTTCTTGCGAACAACGACAGATACGAAAAAAAGAAAATAATTTGTTCAGTTAACATTTCAGAGAAAAAAAGCAACATTCAATTTTCAGAAACGAACAAATTTTCTTGACGACAAAAATTGTTAACCCTCATAAAGCTTGTAGAATATATTATTTACATAAAAAAAAATGTGTAAAAAAATTTTGAAAAAAGGTGAGGTTTACCCATCGACATATAGAAATGGACCGATCATACTATGGGGACGGAAATAGTCTTTAGAGAAAGCAAAAAGATTTGGGAGTTGTGTCTGCTTTTTCCTATTCCAGGACTGTCCTATTCACGGTCCTTTGCTTCATCAAGCTTCGACAGGTTTACGTAAATGTTCTCTCTCTCCACAGCCCATATTCGTGCTCTCCACCAGCGTTATCGGTCCATTTCTGTATGTCGACGGGTTTAACCCATTTCACAGAAATTAGTGCGAGTACTAAAATTAAACAGCAAATCAAATGTATGTAACCCTCCGACATTTAAGATACATTAAACTAAAGTCGGCGTCAAAAGTACGCGACCCTGGCTTTGAGCGCTCACCACTCGTTCAAAAAAAATCGCAGAAAATTCTAGCCGGGTACATGGGAAAGCTTAAAGTTTTTCGCGTTGAACTATATATATATATTGCTATTCCGAAAAATGTTTTACGCTAGCACTGATGTAAAACGTGTCAAAAAATGTGGTTTTGGAGGCACTTTTTTTAAGCGTCGATTTTCGAGTCTTTCCAACACAAGCTGGAAGTCTTAATAAATCTGAAAAAACTGTCAGACTCTCCTTAAGGTATGTGGAGTGCAACGCAGTTTTCAAGATTTTAAAATGTCAATTTGTTTGCTAATTACAGACCGTTTTCCACAAAGTCTTATCTTGGACAGAAATAATGATAGGGACTTGTTTTATAGCTTAAAATGTTCTGTTTTACAACTTGATTGAAGTACACTTTAAAAAAACGCACCATTAATTTTTTTAGATTTTTTAAGACTCCCAGTTCGTTTTGGGAAGACTCGAAAGTCTACGCTTAAAAAAAGTGCTTCAGAAACCTCGTTTTTTGACACGTATTACATCATCACTAGCGTAAAACATTTTTTGCAACAACAATATACATATCGTTCAAACGCGGGAGACTAAGATTTCACGTGTAGCCGGCTAGAATTTTCTGTAATTTTTTTTTAACGAGTGCGTGGCGCCCAAAGTGAGGTTCGCGTACTTTTGACGCCGACTTTAGCACAGAATGATAGAAAAAATGAATCGACATTTTCGAACTTCAATTCTTCATTTATATATAAAATTTGAAGAACAACATTTAAGAACTAGAAACGCATGTGCAATTTCCGTGGAATGGGGCAAACCCCATCTTCTTATTTTTTTAAAAATATTTTGTATAATTTTTTTTTCATATGAACAAGATGTTCTAGTTGTTTTACGCAGACTAAACCATTTTTTCTGTCAAAAGAACTTTATTGCTTATGACAATTTAATTTGGTTACTATTCTGGGAAATGATGCAAGCTATCATAAATGAGTAAAAAACTGTTTGTAAGACTTTTTTAACTTTGCAAACAATTTTGTTAACATTTTTCGCATCTTTATTTGTTAGCAAGAAAAATTCGAAAATTCGATTTTCTGAAGAAGAAAAAAATATCCTGGCCACAAGACATTTGGCCCGCATAAAAATCTCAAGATATTTTTTCCAAGAATAGTGCAAATTCAACGAAAAATTGGCAAAAAATCTAAGTTTTGGTTTTTAACAAAAATTTACTATTAGTATTTTTAGTAAAACCACGACCGCTTTATTAATTTAAAAAAATTTCTAAACTATGTCGCAGATTTCGAAAGAAAGCCATAAACTCTTACAGAATTTGCAAAGAAATCTTAAATACCTAAATCAAAGCATAGGCTTTAGACCCACTCCGTCGGCTTGCGGGTTCGATTACCACCTCGCACTCTGGAAGAGCCTCGGCGGCCCATACGGTGAACACTAGCCTAACATGGGAGCTGATCATCTCCGGATAGTCGTGGGATCGATACATATAGAGAAAAAGGTTCTCGAAGTACCTAAAGCTGCTTCACTTGGTGATTCGGAACGCACCTTAAACTCTAGGTCCCACTCTCGCCACAAGGAAGTGTGAGTGTGAATAAATAGGGAAGAATGTACACGGAAAAAAATCCGGGTGCAGGGGGGTATCAAATACCCTGAAACTAATGTTGTCCGCGTGGACTGGACCTGTCTCGGTTCGAAAATGGAACTACGGCAGTTCAATTTTTTTAAGACCAGCTTGATTCGGCTAGCGAACGCCCGGCGTACCAGTATCGAGACAACATTGCTTCTGCGGATACGGGACTAGAGTAATCCAACAGAAAGAACTCGTCCCGTCCGACGCTGGTATCACAGGAGTCCGGAAGAAGCGGAGCACGATGCGTTCTAATAGCTAGACCCGAACGTTCCCGAGCTCGGTCGATCGCGCTTCGATAAACGCGTGCGTGATCAACAACAGAATCAACGCAAGCGTATAACGTTATCACGACATACTTGATGAGAATGTGTTCGTTGACGCCGAAGGAGCTTTATAAGAGAATTCACAATCACCAAAATACAGTTGTCGATGATTTAACCCTTAATTTTAAAACGCATGTGCACTAATGTGGAGGAAGTGCAAAGGCCGAGCGCGTAGCGCTAGGTAAATGAACTATTGACTGCCAGGCGTGAAATCCAATAGACACGCGCCCGCATAGCGAGCAGATTTTTATTATTTAATTTAATTTGACGCAATGTATAAGAAACTATAGATTGTTTAAATTTTTTCTATATCCCTTTCAATATTTTTCTTTAGATTTTTTCATTAAAAATATTAATAAATGTCTGATAATTAATTAATTAATTAATGTTAAATTATTTGTAAAATGTGCCACATGACATAACATTAAAATAAGGTTCGATGGGGCTACTCATGAATTTTATTAAGTGACGTGAATGGACACAGAATGACCAGGAATCTTAAAGAGAATTCTTTTAAACTGTTATTTTAGTAAATCTAACTGGTATTTGACTAAGTGCAACTTCAAGCTAAAATTTGATTTAAACAACCATGGTGTTTTTTGTATACATACTGGGCCAAACATGTGCAGATGTAAAATATATTTAGGCGCATTCTACTTCTCAAAAAAAAAACAATTTTTCCCATAGGACTGGCCTTCTAAAACGTGTCACTAGAGAGCTACATCTTTCCAGCCATTAAAAATCTGTTTAATATTAGAAACAAACATTCTCCTTCTGGCTAATTTTTCGTAAAACTTGGTTATGCCACGAATTGGAAACTCGTAAGAAAAACCGCACGCATGTGCCCTGACGGTTACCAACTAACATGCGTTGGAAGTTTTAAACAAAATAAAAACACAAATGAACATTACCTACATGTGCATCGAGATGCCAAAACGTAAGAAAGGGAAGTGGATATAACACGTGACAGTGCAAACAGAACTGAAAATGCGCACGGGGCTGCTCACACGTTTCGATTTGTAGCAAACATCAACGAATTCTGGTACGTTGCTCGTCCCATCTTTGTCCACCAAACACATAAGATGATAACACTCCTTACTATTTTCATGTTCTTAGTAATTAGGCATTTTGACTCCATCGCGAGCTAACTTCACTTCGTTCAGTGCTAAATTTGAGGGGGGGGCTGTCCATAAATTACGTGACGCGTTGTTCTTTTGTTTATGGGACTAATGGCACTAAATGCATTGGACAAAACGGTAAAATTGCAGTTTAGGCCCTTTTCTAAAAAAAAGGGGTTAGAAAACAAATGTCTGCATAATGGGCTTCCTTTTGGTCTAAAAGTTAATAAAAAATGAGCGAAAAGTGTAATTTTTTATAATTTATTTATAAAAAAAGCCAAAAGCAGTGAATTTCGACTTACGTGTTTTCATT
>JAAAKG020216422.1:0-11710 GCA_010014905.2 Druon quercuslanigerum
ATTTAAATAACACGTTCACTCCGCAACACTGCTCCGACCCAGGTTGCTGATCAATCTCTCTAGCAATCACCCGAAGTAATTTTATTATTATGATAAAAAATAGAAACTACTTGGTTAAAAATTCATCTCTTTTGGTCGAGGATTCAAACTATTTTGTTTAAAAAAATCATCTTTTTTATAGAATTTAACTATTTATTGTATAAAATTAAAATACTTTTGGTTGAAATATCACATTTTTCGTTGAGAATTCATCATTTTTTGTTGAACATTCAAATACTTAGAGGGAAGTGGAACTACTTTGTTAAGAATTTAATTATTTTGTTGAAAATTAATTGTTTTAACTGAAAATTTAACTCGTTCATATTTCATTTTTGGTTGAAAATTAATTTTTTTTATTCAGAATCCCACTAATTGGCTAAAAGTTTGCCTTTTTGAGTTTAGAATTCAACTATTTTGTTGAAAACTCATTTTTTTTGTTAAAAATTTATCTTCTTATTTGAAAAAAATGTTTCGTTGGAAATTTAAGCAATCCAGTTGAACATTCATAATTTTATTTATAAATTTATTTTGTTAGTTAAAAATTCAACTGATCAGGTTGAAAATTTATCTTTTTGATTAAAATTTAACTATTTTAGTCATAGATTAATTCAAAATAGTTGAAAATTCATCACTTTAATTGAAAATGTAAGTACTTTATTACAAAAATGTTTTTTTTTGTTGAAATTTTTTTCTAACAAACAATTTACCTATTCCTGTATAATTTTTTTTAAAATTGGTATATTTTGTTAGAAAATTCCACTAAATGGTTGAAATTTTTTTTTCTTGTAAAAAAAGTAATTTATGTGGTTAAAAATTTAACTATTTTGTTAAAAATTCGTTTATTTTTTGGTTAAAATTTATTGTACTATCTGAAAATTTAAGTATTTTATTTTTTGTGGAGAATTTAACTTTTTAGTTGAAAATTCATGTATTTGGTTAAAAATTAAATTTCTTAGTTGAGGATTTATCATTTTAGTTGAAAATTCACTTTAAATATTCAATTTTTGTGTGGAAAATTTAATATGATTAAAAACTAATTTCTTTGTCTGAAAATTCTTTTCTTTATAGCTGAAAATTAATTTTCTTAAGTAAAGACGTAACTATTCCATTTTTGCTTGAAAATTTATGTTTTTAGTTGAAAATTAAATAATTTTTCTGAAAACTCGTTTTTTTTGTTTTTCAGTTGAAAATTTATATATTTAATAAAACTGTATCTTTGTTATTAGTAAATTCGTCTTTTGAGTCTAAAATTGAATTATCTTGTTCAGAATCAATTTTTTATGTTGTTGAAAATCGATTGTTTTAACTGAAAATTTAATACTTCTATTTTTGTTTAAAAAACTGATTTTTTTCTAATAAAAAACTAATTTGTTTTAAATTCGTGTTTTTTAATCCGAGCAGGAAAAATTAATTTTCTAAAGAAAATAATTAACCAAGTAGTTAAACTTTCAAATAAAAAAGATAAATTTTCAACTATAACAGGAGTGATTAAATTTTCAATAAAAAAAATTAATTGAACAAAAAATAAACTTGTAAAGAATTACAATTATTTTCAACCAAATAGTAGAATTTTCAAATAAGGAAGATAGTTTACAATCAAATAAATTTTAAATTAAGAAGAAAATTTTCTACAAAAGAAAAATTATTGTTAAAAAAAGACATAAATTTTCAATTAAATAGTTTAATTTTCAGTCAAAAGATAAATTTTGAAGCAAAAATCTTAATTTACGAGCGAAAAACCAAGAAAAAGTAAAATAAAAATTTTTCAGCAAAATAATAAAATTTTAAACCAAAAAGATACATTTGTAAATAAAATGATTAATCTTAAAGAAACTTAATTTTCAAGAGAAGAGATGAAAAAGCTAATAATTAACCAAGAAGAATAATGTTCTAAAAAAAATTGTTGGCAGAAAAATACATAAACTTTCAACTAACATACTTGTTTAAATTTTCAACAAAAAATGGAATTTAAATTTTTAGTCAAAAATAATGTTTAACTAAAAATGAATCGAATTTTTGAGATAAGAGTTGATTTTTTAAGTGAAAAAGAAGAATTTTCTACAAAAATGTTTATTTTTAATCAAGAAAAAGGAATTTTTTACAAAGTAGTTCAACAGTGAATCAAGAATTTGATTTTCCAAAGAAAAAATTGATTGGTTACATTTTTAGTAGAGAAAAGTAATTCTCAACCAAAAAAAGTAAAATAAAAATTTTTCAGCAAAATAATAAAATTTTAAACCAAAAAGATAAAAGCTTATATTTAACCAAGCAGAATAATTTTCTAGAAAAAAATTATTAGCAAAAAAATGCATAAATTTTCATCTATTATAATTGTTTAAATTTTTAACTAAAAATGAATCCAATTTTTTAGATAATGGTTGATTTTAAATCAAGAAAGATGAATTTTCCACGAAATATTTGAATTTGCTAATAAAAAAATGAATTTTTTTACAAAGTATTCCAAATTTAAACCATGTAATTGATTTTTCAGCCAAAAAAATTAATTTTTAACGAAATATGTCATAGTTGACATTGAATTAAAAAAGATTTTAATTTAAAATTAAAAACGGTTAAATTATTCAAAAAGAGAAATTTCCAACAAAATATTTGAATCCTCAACGAAACCAAATTAATTTTTTAACCAAGTAGTTGAATTTTTGACAAAAAATAATGAGTTTTCAACGAAGAAGTAATTTTCTACAAAAAATACGAGTTTTTAACAAAATACATAAATTTCATCCAGAAAATGTCAATTTGAAAAAAAGAGAATAAAAAAATTTTCAGTAGAAAAAATTAATTCTCAAATCAAAAAAGACTAATTATTAGCAAAATTCTTCAATTTTCAACCAAAAAAAAGTTAACTTTCAATTAAAATTATGAATCTTAAAAAAAATTAGTTTTTAAGAAAAGTGTTTAACATTTAAACAAAGAGTTCAACTTTTAATAAAACAAAAAAAATCACTTATAAGAATAAACTTAAGAATAGTTGGATTTTTTATTGGGTTTTAGGGTAATGGCTAGAGTGATTTGCCAACTTTGGCAATGATTGGTCACACTTAAAAATAATCATATTTTAAAAAATATTTACAATTAAAACTTGTAATGTTTATTAATACTTTTACTTGTGAATTTTCCCTTATTACGTATATTTAAAGCTTTTTATTTTTTTTCTTGAAATTTTATTTCTGGAAAACTGGGAAAAACATAAGAATTATTTAAAAAAGGGAAAAAGACTTTATGAACGAACCTTAATTTGCTAAGCGAATATCCCTTATAAGTTAATATTTAATTTATAATAATCTTCTAAAATAAAATAAGTTTTTATTTTTTATTTTTTTATTTTATTTAAATTAATTTGGGTAACTTCTGTATTCTGCTTTTGATTTAAAAATGAGTATTTTATATAACTTTATTGTTTTTTTAATATTTTTTTTTATTATAACTTCATTAAGCGGGAACGATAATATTGGAAGAAGTGAACCTTCATTGATAATATACGGCTTGCCCCGCAATCTTCCTGAAATTTTCGTTCAACCAAGTAATTAATACAAACAAGCAATTACCGCTCTGCAACTAATGACTTCTCTGTTATGAAATTTATAATTATCTGATAATTAACGATAAATTAATGCCAAAGTTATCGAAAACAGAACAAATTTATTCCCCCAATTAAAAGTTTGATAGTCAACACAAAAATGAAAAAAGAAACTTGTATTTAAATTTTTATAATATTCTCCAATTTTAATCTTTTGACAATAAAAATAATTTATAGATAGTACAAATAATATAAAAAAAATAATATTATAAAAATTAATCAAACGAGTAGTAGAACTTTCAAGTAAAAAAGATCAATCTTCAACTTTAAGTTGCCAAAAATATAAATTTTCAAGCAATAATCGTAATTTTTTTTTTAAATAAAGGAACTTTCAACTAAAATTAAAAATCTTCAATCGGAAACATGAATTTTCAAAAAACTAATTTAAAACAATATATTAAAATTTTCAACCAAGGAAAATATATTTTAACCCACAAGACGAACTTTTAACAAAAACAGTTGAATTTTCCACAAAAAGTTACTTTTTAAAAAAATTCTTAAATTTCCTACAAAGTAGATCAATTTTCCACCTAACAGTTGAAGGTTTAAACCAAAAAGGCGAATTGTCTATAAAACAGCTAGATTTTCAACCCGAAAATATAAATTTAAAAAAAAAGTTAATTTGCGACCAAATAATGGAATATTTATATTTATATTATTTATATTTATATATTATTAACATTAATATAAATATTTATAATATTTATATATATTTATATTTATTTATTTTAATTAAATTAAAATTTAATTTATTTATTTAATATTTATATTTATATTTTTAGTGAAGAAAATTAATTTTCAACATAAAAAAACTAATGACTTCTCTGTTATGAAATTTATAAGTATCTGATAATCAACGATAAATTAATTAATTAATTAATTAATTAATTTGAAAAAAACTTGTATTTAAATTTTAAAAATATTTTCCAATTTAAATCTTTTGACAATAAAAATAATTGATAGATAGTATTAATAATAATAAAAAAGTAAACATTGGTTTAGATTTAAAAAATATGATACCTGAGCCACAAATTTAATAATATGTTCATCATATATTAATAATATATATATTTTAATAATTTTTTCATTGTTAAAAGTTGTACCTTTCTATTGGACAATAATTTTTTCGGACAAATTTTTTATTTGTTTCAGAAATCAACTAATTTGTTGAAAATTTGTTATTTCTTGTTGAATTTAAATGGTTTCTATTAAAAATTGAAAACAAATTCGAAATATTTATTAATATATATTTTTTCAAAACTATTATATTTTTTGTTCAGAATTTGAACTACTTTCTACCAAATTAATTTATTTGATTGAGGATTTATCTATATAATGAAAAAAAATTAGTTTTTAATTAGTTATCAATTAGTTTAATTAAAATTAAACTACTATTTGGTTAAAAATTGAAGTATTTATTTAAAAATTAAACAATTTATTAGAAACTTTGTACTATTTTGTTGGCAATTCGTATTTTTTATTTAATGTTAATATCTTGACTGAAAATTGAACTATTGAAATGATAGAAAATTCTTATTTATTCTTTGAACTCAACTGTTGTTTAAATTTTTTTTTAAATATCAGAATTTTTATTGGTTAAAAATTTATCTGGTTAATAAAAAGGTGAACTGCTATGTTAAAAATCTACTTTTTTTATTAAAGATTCATCTCTGGTCAAAATTTAATACATTCTGTTTTGAAATTTTTTTGATATCATTTTAAATAATTTAAAATATTTCTCACTTTTCTTTCAAAATTCCACTTATTGGTTGTTAATTTTTTTTTGGTAAAAAAATTAATTTATGTGGTTAAAAATTTAACTATTTTGTTAAAAATTCGTTTCTTTTTTGGTTGAAAGTTATTTTACTATCTTTATTCAAAATAAAAAAATCACTTAAATCTTTCCTAAAAATCTTAAGAACAAAAAATTTCTCTTAAAACGTGTTAAAATTCTTAAAAATAGTACAAAAAATTTTTTTTGAATTTTTTTTTTGGAGGAAGTTAATCTTATTGGTTGAAAATTCATCAATTTTGCAACTGCTTCGTTAAAAATTTATTTATTTTTTGATGGTTGAAAATTCAAATATTTTGTTGTAAATTAAATCTTTTGTTAAAAATTCGTATTTTCAGGAAAAAAATAGTGTTTTTGGCCTTAACATTCAAAATTTTGGTAGAATATTAAACTATTTGGTTCAAAATGGAAGTATTTATTTAAAAATTAAATAATTTATTAGAAAATTTGTACTATTTTGTTGTTGGCAATTCGTTTTTTAATTGAAAATTAATATTACAACTGAAATTTAATTTTCTAATGATTAAAAATTCGTATTTAAAACAGTTAAATGCAACTGTTTTATTATTTATTATTATTTTTTTTGAAAATTCAAATGCTCGGTTGACAGTTCAACTGTATGGTTGAAAGTTTAACTATGTTGTAAAAAATTAATTATTTTAGTTGACGATTTATCTCTTTGGTTAAAAATTAAACAATTTTGTTGAAAATTCGTCTTTTTTATTAAAAGTTAATATTTTAACTGAACTCAACTTTTGTTTTTATTTATTTTTTTTTAAATATCAACATTTTTATTGGTTAAAAAATTATCTGGTTGATGAATACATTCTGTTTCGAATTTGTTTTGAAATCATTTTAAATGGTTTAAAATATTTTTCACTTTTCTCTTAAAATTCTTTTTTCAAAATAAAAAAATCACTTAATGCTTTTTTAAGAATCTTAGGGGAAAAATTTTCTCTTAAAACGTTTTAAAATTCTTAAAAAAAGTACAAAAATATTTTCTTGAATATTATTTTTTTAATTAATTTATTTTTTTGATGGTTCAAATATTTTGTTGGAAATTGGTCTTTTTTAATTGAATTTAACTGATGGGTTTGATTCAAAAATTTTCAAAACTCAATTGGGTTAAATTTTAACTACTCTAAAAAAAGGATTTTTTTTTGTTGAAGATAAAACATTTTCGTTGAAAATTCAATTATTTTGTTGTAAATTAAGTTTTTTGTTAAAAATGCGTATTTTCATGAAAAAATCGTTTTTTCAGCCTTAAAATTCAATAATTTCGTAGAAAATTAAACTACTATTCAATTAAAAATTGAAGTATTTATTTAAAAAATAAACAATTTATTAGAAAATTTGTACTATTTTGTTGGCAATTCGTTTTTTTATTGAAAATTAATATTACAACTGAAATTTTAATTTTTAAATGATTAAAAATTCGTATTAAAAACAATTAAATGCAACTGTTTTATTTACTATTATTTTAGAAAATTAAATTGATCGGTTGAAAATTGAACTCTTTGGTTGAAAGTTGAACTATTTTGTAAAAAATTAATTATTTTAGTTGTCGATTTATCTCTTTAGTTGAAAATTAAACAATTTTGTTGAAAATTCGTCTTTTTTATTAAAAGTTAATATTTTAACTGAAAATGGAACTATTTAAATTATAGAATATTCATATTTATTGATTGAATTCAACTGTTGTTTTTTTTAATTTTTTTTAAATATCAACATTTTTATTGGTTAAAAATTTATCTGCTTGATGAAAAGTTGAACTGCTACGTTAAAAATTCAACTGTCTTTATTAAATATTCATCTCTGGTCAAAATTTAATACATTCTGTTTTGAAATTTTTGTGAAATCATTTTAAATGGTTTAAAATATTTTTAACTTTTCTCTTAAAATTCTTTTTTCAAAATAAAAAAATCACTTAAAACTTTTTCGAGAATCTTAGGGGAAAAAATTTTCTCTTGAAACGTTTTAAATTTCTTAAAAATAGTACAAAAAATTTTCTTGAATATTAGTTTTTTTTTGAGAAAATTAATTTTCTTGGTTACATCTTTCCTAAGAATCTTAGGGAAAAAAAATTTTTTCTTGAAAATTTTAAAATTCCTAAAAATAGTACACAAAATTTTTCTTAAATATTAGTTTTGTTTGGAGAAAATTAATTTTCTTGGTTGAAAATTCATCGATTTTGCAACTGCTTCGTTGGAAATTGATTTATTTTTTGATGGTTGAAATATTTTGTTGAAAATTTGTTTAAAAAAAGGATTTTTTTTTGGTTGAAGATTTATCATTTTCGTTGAAAATTCAACTATTTTGTTGCAAATTAAATCTTTAAAAATTCGTATTTTCATGAAAAAATCGTGTTTTAGACTTAAAGTTCAATAATTTCGTAGAAAATGAAACTAATATTAAATTAAAAATTGAAGTATTTATTTAAAAATTGAACAATTTATTAGAAAATTTGTACTATTTTGTTGGCAATTCGTTTTTATTGAAAATTAATATTACAACTGAAATGTTAATTTTCGAATGAATAAAAATTCGTATTTAAAACAGTCAAATGCAACTGTTTTATTATTATTTTTTTAAATTCAATTAATCGGTTGACAATTCAACCCTTTGGTTGAAACTTGAACTATTTTGTACAAAATTATTTATTTTAGTTGACGATTTGTCTCTTTGTTTGAAAAGTAAACTATTTTGTTAAAAATTCGTCTTTTTTATTTAAAGTTGTTGTTTAAATTTTTTTTTCGAAGTATCAACATTTTTATTGGTTAAAAATTTATCTGGTTGATGAAAAGTTGAACTACTATGTTAAAAATTCAAATTTTTTGATTAAAGATTCATCTCTGGTCAAAATGTAATACATTCTGTTTTGAAATTTTTGTGAAATCATTTTAAATGGTTTAAAATATTTTTTACTTTTCTCTTAAAATTCTTTTTTCAAAGCAAAAAAAAAAACACTTAGAATCTTAGGGGGAAAAATTTCTCTTGAAACGTTTTAAAATTCTTAAAAATAGTACAACAAAATTTTCTTAAATATTAGTTTTTTTTGGAGAAAATTAATCTTCTTGGTTGAAAAATAAACGTTTTGATTGACAATTCAAATCTTTGTTTGAATGTTGAAATCTTTTTTTTTAAAAGATGTTTTCTTTTAGTTAACAATTCATTTCCTTGGTTGGAAATTGAACTATTTTACTAAAAAGTCGTTTTTTTGTTAAAAATTTATTTATTTAATTTATTTATTGAAATTTTTGTTAAAAATCTAGCTGTTTTGTAGACAATTCGTCTTTTTGGCTTAAAACTTCAACTGTTTTGTTAAAAATTCTTCTTGTGGGCTAAAATATAATTTCTTTGGTTGAAAACTTAAATTCACTGTTGTAAATTAGTTTTTTGAACTAATTTTTTAAACTGCTACTCATTTAAAAGTTAAATTATTTGTTTGAAAATTCATTTTTCCGATTGAAGATTTTTAATTTTAGTTGAAAGTTCCTTTGTTTTTGATAAAAAAATTAGGATTATTACTTGAATTTTTTTTTTGCTGAAAAATGAACTATTTGGTTTAAAATTCATATATTTTTTTCAACGATTTTATTTTTGTTGCAAAAAAAATGTTCTTGGTTCAAAATAAATTTTTTAAATGGAAAATTGAATTATTCCACTTTAAGTTAAAGATTGATCTTTTTTATTGAAAAGTTCAACTACTCGGTTGATTAATTTTTATAATATTCACTTTTGCTGTTGTTTTTCTGATTTTTGGTTGATAATTCAGCTGATTGGTTAAAAATTCATTTTGTTTTTGAAAATTCGTCTATTTGGGTAGAAAATAAATTTCATCTATTTGATTGAAAATTACACTACTTAGTTCAAAATTGTTTTTTTTGCAATTGAAATTTAACTGGTTGATAACTACTTTTCTGTTTTGAAAATAATTTTTTTTTAAACTCCTAATGCAATGGTTCCATTCTTGGTTGAAAACTTTAAATTAAATCGTCTTGCTTGAAAATTTTACTCATCTTTGTATAATAAAAATAAATTTAATATATAATAAAATAAATATAATAAAAATGTTTTTTATATGCTATAATTTCGCGCTAATTATGGGCTAATTTTGGCCAATAATGCCGATTTTTGGGCACCTCCAGTATATAAAAACATTTAAATTTTAAAATCCAATCCTGCCGAATTTTCGGGCTGTTTTCGGGCTCTTAAAATATCAAGAAACCAAATTCGAAAAAACAACCCCTATCATTGATAACCAACCCTCAAATTTTAAAATTAAGTTTCTGTTCAAAACAACAATACCAGAATTTCGGGCTCTTCAAATCCACAAAAATCAATTTCCCAAAATCAACCCCTATCACAGACAACCACCCCTCAATTTTGAAAAATAATTTTTGTACAAAAAAAACTTTATCAGAATTTTGGGCTACTTTCGGGCTCTTTAAATACACAAAAATGAATTTCCAAAAATCAACCCCTAACGCTGATAACAACCCCTCAAATTTTGAAAAATAATTTTTTTACAAAACAAACTTTATCAGAATTTTGGGCTATTTTCGGGCTCTTCAAATACGCAGAAATGAATTTGCTAAAATCAACGGAAAATAGTCCTAAATTCTGGTGTAGTTTGTTTTGTTAAAAAAATTATTTTTAAACTTAAATTATTTAAAATTATTATTAAAATAATTGTATTAAAATAATTAAAATAATTATTATTTGAAAATTTAAATTATTTTTTGTAGTTTGTTTTGTTAAAAAAATTATTTTTAAACACTGAGGGCTGGTTGTCAGTAATAGGGGTTTTTTTTTTTTTTGAAAATTGATTTTTGTGTATTTGAAAAGCCCGAAAATAACCCGATATTCTACTATAGTTTGTTTTTTTCCAAAAATTATTTTTCATAATTGAGGGGTGGTTGTCAGCGTTAGGGGTTGATTTCGGCAAATTCATTTTTGTGTATTTGAAGAGCCCGAAAATAATCCTAAATTCTGGTATAGTTTTTTTTGTCAAAAAATTATTTTTAAAAATGGAGGGGTCGTTATCAGCGTTAGGGGCTGCTTTTTCGAATTTGATTTTTTGATATTTTCGGGCTCTTAAAATATCAAAAAACCAAATTCGAAAAAACCACCCCTATCATTGATAACCAACCCTCAAATTTTAAAATTAAGTTTCTGTTAAAACCAACAATACCAGAATTTCGGGCTATTTTTGTTCTCTTCAAATCCACAAAAATCAATTTCACAAAATCAACCCCTATCACAGACAACCACCCCTCAATTTTGAAAAATAATTTTTTTACAAAACAAACTTTATTAGAATTTTGGGCTACTTTCGGGCTCTTTAAATACACAAAAATGAATTTCCGAAAATCAACCCCTAACGCTGATAACAACCCCTCAAATTTTGAAAAATAATTTTTTTACAAAACAAACTTTATCAGAATTTTGGGCTATTTTCGGGCTCTTCAAATACGCAGAAATGAATTCGCCAAAATCAACGGAAAATAGTCCTAAATTCTGGTGTAGTTTGTTTTGTCACAAAATTATTTTTCAAAATTGAGGGCTGGTTGTCAGTGATAGGGGTTGGTTTTTGAAAATTGACTTTTGTGTATTTGAAAAGCACAAAAATACCCCGATATTCTGGTATAGGTTTTTTTGTCAAAACATTATTTTTCAAAATTGAGGGGTCGTTATCAGCGTTAGGGGTTGATTTTTGGAAATTCATTGTTGTGTATTTGAAGAACCCGAAAAAATCCTAAATTCTGGTATAGTTTGTTTTGTCAAAAAATTACTTTTCAAAATTGAGGGGTCGTTATCAACGTTAGGGGTTGCTTTTTCGAATTTGTTTTGATATTTTCGGGCTCCTAAAAAAAATCAAGAAACCAAATTCGAAAAAACAACCCCTATCATTTATAAACAACCCTCAAATTTTAAAATTAAGTTTCTGTTAAAACCAACAATACCAGAATTTCGGGCTCTTTAAATCCACAAAAATCAATTTTCCAAAATCAACCCCTATCACAGGCAACCACCCCTCAATTTTGAAAAAATAATTTTTTGACAAAACAAACTACACCAGAATATCGGGCTATTTTCGGGCTTTTCAAATACAGAAAAATCAATTTTCCAAAATCAACCCCTGTCACAGGCAAGCACCCCTCAATTTTGAAAAAATAATTTTTTTACAAAACAAACTTTATCAGAATTTTGGGCTATTTTCGAGCTCTTCAAATGCACACAAATGGATTTTCGAAAATCAACCCCTAACGCTGATAACGACC
>JAAAKG020216422.1:11810-22054 GCA_010014905.2 Druon quercuslanigerum
GAGCTCTTCAAATGCACACAAATGGATTTTCGAAAATCAACCCCTAACGCTGATAACGACCCCTCAATTTTGAATAATAATGTTTTGACAAAACAAACTACACCAGAATATCGGGCTATTTTCGGGCTTTTCAAATACAGAAAAATCAATTTTCAAAAATCAAGCCCTATCACTGACAACCAGCCCTCAATTTTGAAAAATAATTTTTTGACAAAACAAACTACACCAGAATATCAGGCTATTTTCGGGCTTTTCAAATACACAAAAATCAATTTGCTAAAATCAACCGAAAGTAGCCCTAAATTCTGGTGTAATTTTTTTTTGGTCAAAAAATTATTTTTCAAAATTGAGGGGTGGTTGTCTGTGATAGGGGTTGATTTTGGAAAATTCATTGTTGCGTATTTGACTCCTCCTTCTTTAAATTTATTTAGGGAAATTATAATAATTAATAGATTATTAATATGAAGATTATTATTATTATTAATTTTAATAATAATAAGAAGCCCAAAAATAGCCCAAAATTCTGGTATTGTTGGTTTTAACAGAAACTTAATTTTTAAATTTGAGGGTGGGTTATCAATGATAGGGGTTGCTTTTTCGAATTTGATTTCTTGATATTTTAAGAGCCCGAAAATATCAAAAAACCAAATTCGAAAAAGCAACCCCTAACGCTGATAACAACCCCTCAATTTTGAAAAAAAAATTTTGACAAAACAAACTACACCAGAATTTAGGGCTATTTTCGGTTGATTTTGGACAATTCATTTTTGCGTATTTGAAGAGCCCGAAATAGACCTAAATTCTGGTGCAGTTTGTGTTGTCAAAAAATTATTTTTCAAAATTGAGGGGTTGTTATCAGTGTTAGGGGTTGATTTTCGGAAAGTCATTTTTGTGTATTTGAAGACCCCGAAAATAGCCCGAAATTCTAGTATAGCTTGTTTTGTCAAAAAATTAATTTTTAAATTTGAAGGTTGGTTATCAATGATAGGGGTTGCTTATTCGAATTTGGTTTTTTGATATTTTAAGAGCCCGAAAACAGCCCTAAAATCAGGTAGGATTGGATTTAAATTTTTTTTTAAATATTGATTTTCCGTTGTGGAGGTGCCAGTAGATTGGAGCTGGGATTTTTTACGTGAATGTAAAATAAAGAATATTCTGGATAACATTCTCGAGCTCGCTTGAAAATTCTAGAGGCACTGGAAGAAAATCGATTTTTCAGGTTTTTGATTGGAAGCCCCTCTGTTATTCTGCTAACGAGGCAGCGCAGGCAGTGTGAGTGGTGAACGTACTTTTAGAGGCTTTCAAGCTTTTAAAGGCTTCCTCTTCCGCAGTTAGATTTAGGAATGTCACGTCACTCATCAAGGACCTGAAAACAAAACAAGTCATTCCTGACTAAAAACTAATTTCGTTTATACGCTTTCAATCCGGAAGAAAAAATATTTTTTTTAATTCTCTAACTTCTGAATAACAAATTTTTATTTTCGAAACATTGAATTATAAAATAGAGACTTCACAGCCCAATTGAGCTCAAAAGAGGAGAAGTAGAATCAAGAGAGATCAATTTTCAACAGACGAGTTAAATTTTTCAGCAAGAAGACTAATTTTCTACTAAAAATATGAATTTAAAAAAATTACATCAATTTTCAACCCAAAAATATTATTTTTTAAATAAGAGAGTTAAATTTTCATAAAAATAGTTTAATTTGTAACAGAATAGTTTGATTTTAAACTAACAATAATGAATTTTTAAATAAAAAGATTAATTTTCTACCATAAGGCGAATTTAAAACCAAATAATTGATTTTGGAACTAAAAAAAAAGAAGTTTTTCACAACTAAAAAATAGTTTAATTTTTAGATAAAGAAAAACAACTACAAAAACTAAATAAAAAAAATTTAATTTTCTATCAAGAAAGATAGATTAAATAGAATCGTTTTTCAGTTTAAGGAACCAATTTTTAACAACAAAAATGAACTCTTAATCCGTTGAAGTTGAATACCACTAAAAAAGACGAATTTAAAAAAAAGGTAAATTGTCAATAAAAATAATAAATTTTTAATAAGCAAGCTTTATTTTTTACCCAAATAGACGAATTAAAAAAAAAAAAATTTTTAACCAATCAGTTAAATTATCAACCAAAAAGAATACATTTTTATCAAAAATGGAATAGTTACATTTTTATTTTAAAAAAATTAATTTTTATTTAGAAAAACAACAGCAAAAGTGAATATTATAAAAATTAATCAACCAAGTAGTAGAACTTTCAAATAAAAAATACTCAATCTTCGACTTAAACTGAAATAGTTCAATTTTCCATTTAAAAAATTAATTTTGAAGCAAGAAGATTTTTTTTACAAAAGAAATAAAATTTTTTTTTAAATACATAAATTTTTAACCCAGTAGTTCAGTTTTCAGCCAAAAATATAAACTTTCATGCAATAATCGTAATATTTTATTTAAAAACAAAGGAACTTTCAACTAAAATTAAAAATCTTCAATCGGAAAAATAAATTTTCGAAAAACAAATTTAACTTTTAACTGATTAGCAGTTTAAAAAATTAGTTCAAAAAACTAATTTACAACAATATATTAAAATTTTCCACCAAAGAAATGATATTTTAACCCACAAGACGAATTTAAAAAAAAACATTTGAACGTTTACCAAAAATTAATTTTTAACAAAATTGTAAGACCTACAAATATAATATAATATAAAACAGATAGATTTTTAACCCGAAAATATAAATTTTTAGAAAAAAGTTAATTTACGACCAAATAATGGAAGCCTGAACTAAATGATGAATGTTAAAAAAATACATTTTTAACAAAATAGTTTAAAAGTCAAGAAAGTAGTTGATTTTTCAACCGAAAATGGAATAGTTACATTTTCAGTGAAGAAAATTAATTTTCAACATGACAAGCAAGTTTTTAGTAAAATAATTTAATTTCCAACCAAAAAAATGAATTTTTAACTCAAAGGATACATCGTTTGAAAAAATAAGTTCAACATTCAAACATAAATTTGAATTTTCAATCAATACGTTTATTTTTTAACCAGAAAAATTAATTTTCTACCACAAGGCGAATTTAAAACCAATCACTTGAACTTGGAACTCAAAAATAAGTTTTTCACAACAAAAAATATTTTAATTTTTAGATCAAGAAAAACAACAACGAAAACTGAATATCAACCAGTTGAATTTCACGAATAAGAACATTTTCAACAAAAAAGTTAATTTTCTATTGTGAAATTTAATTTTCCATCAAGAAAAATTAATTTTCAACTAGAAACGATAAAGTTTCTACCAAAAAAAGAATTTTTTTTAGTTTAAGGAACCAATTTTTAACAACAAAAATGAACTCTCCATCCGTTAAACTTGGATACAACTAAAAAAGATTATAGTAAAAAAAGTTAAATCGTCAATAAAAATGATAAATTTTTAACAAGCAAGGTTTATTTTCTGCCCAAATAGACAAATTTTCAACAACAAAAAAATTAATTTTTAACCAATAGTTGAATTGTCAACCAAAAAATAATAAATTTTTGACAAAAATAAAATAGTTAAATTTTTATTTAATACAAATTATTTTAAACCGAAAAACAACAGCAAAAGTGAATATTATAAAAATTAATCAACCGAGTAGTAGAGCTTTTAAATGAAAAAGATCAATCTTTAACTTAAACTGAAAGAGTTTAATTTTCCATTTAAAAAATTAATTTTGAAGCAACAAGATTTTTTTTACAAAAGAAATAAAATTTAAAAAAAAATACATGAATTTTCAACCAAATAGTTCATTTTTCAGCAAAAAAGATGTTTTTCACAACAAAAAAATAGTTTACTTTTTAGATAAAGAAAAGGAACAACAAAACCTAAATATCAACCAGTTGAATTTCACGCAAAAAGAAGAACTTTCATCAAGAAAGTTAATTTTCTGTCAAGAAATTTAATTTTAAAAAATTACATCAATTTTCAACCCAAAAATATGATTTTTTAATAAAACAGTTAAATTTTAATAAAAATAGTTAAATTTATAAACAAATAGTTAGATTTTAAACTAACAAAATGAATTTTTAAACAAGAAGATTAATTTTTTGGATAAAGAAGTTTTTCCCAACTAAAAAATAGTTTAATTTTTAGATAAAGAAAAACTAATTAAGAAAAATAATTTTCTATCAAGAAAGATTAATTTTCAACTAGAAAGGATAAAGTTTCTACCAAAAATAGAATCGTTTTTCATTTTAAGGAAAAAATTGTTAACAACAAATTTTCTAAACAAACAGTCGTATTTAAAAAAAAAAGAATTTGTAACCAATCAGTTGAATTATCAACCAAAAAATAATACATTTTCAACAAAAATAATGAAATAGTTACATTTTTATTTAAAAAAATTAATTTTTAATCAGAAAAAAAACAGCAAATGTGAATATTGTAGAAGTTAATCAACCGAGTAGTTGAACTTTTAAATAAAAAAGATCAATCTTCGATTTAACTGGAAGAGTTCAATTTTCCATTTAAAAAATTATTTTTGAAGCAAGAAGATTTTTTTTACAAAAGAAATAACATTTTTTTAAGAATACATGAATTTTTAACCAAGTAGTTCATTTTTTAGCTAAAAATATAAACTTTCAAGCAATAATCCTAATTTTTATTAAAAAAAAGGAACTTTCAACTAAAATTACAATTCTTCAATCGGAAAAATGAATTTAAAAAAAAACTACTTTAACTTTTAACTGAGTAGCGGTTTAAAAAATTATTAAAAAAAAATAATTTACAACACTATATTAAAATTTTCAACCAAAGAAATTTTATTTTAACCCACTAGACGAATTTCTAATAAAACAGTTGAATTTTCCACCAACAATTACTTTTTAACAAAACTGTTAAACCTACATATATAATATAATATATAACAGCTAGATTTTCAACCCGAAAATATAAATTTTTAACAAAAAAGTTAATTTTCTATCAAGAAATTTAATTTTCCATCAAGAAAAATTAATTTTCAACTAGAAAAGATCAAATTTCTACCAAAAAAAGAATTTTTTTAGTTTAAGGAACCAATTTTTAACAACAAAAACGAGCTCTCAATCCGTTGAAGTTGAATAACACCAAAAAAGACGAATTTAAAAAAAAAATTTTAATCGTCAATAAAAATGATAAATTTTTAACAAGCAAGGTTTATTTTCGACCCAAATAGAGGAATTTAAAAAAAATGAATTTTTAACCAATCAGTTGAATTATCAACCAAAAAGAATACATTTGCAAAAAAAATGAAATAGCTCCATTTTTATTTTAAAAAATTAATTTTAAACGTGAATATTATAAAAATTGTTCAACCGAGTAGTTGAACTTTCAAATAAAAAAGATCAATCTTCAACTTAAACTGGAATAGTTCAATTTCTATTTGAAAAATTAATTTTGAACCAAGAAGATTTTTTTTACAAAAGAAATAAAATTGTTAACAACATACATGAATTTTCAACCGAATATTTCATTTTTCAGCAAAAAAAAAAATTTTAAGTAATAATCCTAATTTTTTTAATTAAAAACAAAGGAACTTTCAACTAAAAGTAAAAAATATTCAATCTGAAAAATGTATTTTCAAAAAATTAATTTACAACACCATATTAAAATTTTCCACCAAAGAAATTATATTTTAACCCACAAGAGGAATTTTTAAAAAAACAGTTGAATTTTCCACCAAAAATTACTTTTTAACCAAATTATTAAATTTCCTAAAAAGTAGATCAATTAACACTTTAAGTTTTAAGCCAAAAAGACGAATTGTATAATACAAAAAAATTAGAATTTCAACCCGAAAATATAAATTTTTAACAAAAAAGTTAATTTACACCCAAATAATGGAAGCCTGAACTAAATTATGAATGTTAAAAAAATGCATTTTTAACAAAATAGTTCAAAACAAACGAAGTAGTTGATTTTTCAACCAAAAGTGGAATAACTACATTTTCAGTGAAGAAAACTAATTTTCAACATAAAAAAACAACTTTTTAGTAAAATAGTTCAATTTCCAACCAAAGAAATGAATTTTTAACTCAAAGGATACATCGTTTGAAAAAATAAGTTCAGCTTTCAACCAAAGATTTGAATTTTCATTCAATACGTTTTTTTTCAACCAAGAAGATTAATTTTCTAAACAAAAATGAATTATATATATTTTTAGCAGAAAAAAATTGATTTTCAATACAAAATAAAACAAGTTTTCAACAAAGTAATAACATTTTCAATTAATTAGTTGAACTTTCAACAAAGAATATAAGTTTTCAAACCAAAAATAGAACAGTTTAAGTTAATTTTCTATAAAAAAAGTAAATTATAAACAAACTACATAAATTTTGAATCAATTATGTAATTAGATTTAAAACTTAAAAAGATAAATTTTTAACCAAAGTAGAATAGTTAAAGTTTCAAGTAAAAAATGAAGTTTCAACAGACAAAAAACACGATTTTTTTTAACAAAATCGTTAAATTTTTAACAAAACAGTTGAACTTTTAACTAAAATTATGGATCTTAAAAAAATTCAATTTTTATAAAAGAGTTCAGCGAAAGAGTTAAATTTTCAACCAATTGTATATTAAATTAAATTAAATAAATTTTCAGAAAAAAAATAAAAACAATTTTCAGTAAAATAGTTCAATTTTCAACCAAAAAGTTGATTTTTTAATCCCTTTCCATAAGTTCTTTTTGCGCTGTGCCCGTGCGATTGTTGGAATAAGTCACGTCGATTTTAAAAATTGATTTACTAGACGATAAAACTAGTAAAGAAACATTGTTCCCGATCCTTGAACGCCGTTGAAGACTGAAAAAGAACAAGCACTCACTTATTTCGCAATCGGACTATCGGTGTACTACCAATCATTGACGTCACGAGCGTTTCAAAAAGGTTGTGGTCTCGACGTTCTCCTGGATTCGATGAAAATGATTACGATGATATCATGGCCGGTTTCTTATTCGCTATTATTCTCTAACTGGTCTAGCACAACCGTTAAAACCTGGAACTGTAATGCTCCATAAAAGCATAAACGCCTGATCAAACTTTTTAAAACAAATTTTTTAAAAACATTATCTACAAATTTCACGTCCCGATTGGCCCTAATTTTAGCCAAAAAGTGACAAATTAGTATGAACGTGTGGCCGTGCGGTCTCTGAGACCGCACCATGCTTCTCATACGCGGGTTTCTCTCCCCACTGGTCATGAATTTTAAACAAATTAATAAAATTTTCAATCTAAACTGGAATAGTTAAATTCTCAGTTAAAAAATATTATTTTTAACAACAAAAAAAGATTTTCAACAAAATAGTTGAATTTGTATCTGAAAATATAAGTTTTTAACCAAATACTTGAACTTTCAACAAGAAATTATTAATTTATGACTATAAATAAAACATTTATAGTATGCATTTAAAACGATTGATTTTCAAAAAGTAAAACGAATTTGTAAACAAAAAAAATTTTCTATCAAAAAATAAAATAAAATTTCTACTAAAATAATTAATCTTCGAGCAAAATGCAATTTTTTCATAAAATATATAATATAAAATAATAATAAAATAAATAATAATATATAATAAATATAGAATTTTCAAATGAAGAAGAAGATTAATTTTCAACCTAGAATATTAATTTTTTACCATAAAGACGATTTTTGAACTAAATACATGAATTTTAAACAAATTAATAAATTTTTCAATCTAAACTGGAATAGTTAAATTCTCAGTTAAATAAATTTATTTTTAACTAAAAAAAAAACAGATTTCCAATAAAATAGTTAAATTTTTCAACCTAGGATATTAATTTTTTATCATGAAGATAAGTGTTGAACTAAATACATGAATTTTAAAGAAATTAATTTAATTTTCAATCCAATTCAATTATTTTTAACAAAAAAAAAAAGATTTTCAACAAAATAGTTAAATTTGTATCTAAAGAGATCAGTTAGAATATTTGTAATTTGCATTTAAAACGATTGATTTTCAAAAAACAAAAAAAGTTTTCTACTAAAAAAAACAAATAAAATTTCTACTAAAAAAGTTAATTTTCGACAAAAAAAAATTATTTTTAACCAAAAATACAAATTCAAAAAAAAATATATAAATTTTGGACTAAAAAAGATGATTTTTAACAAAAAATGGCATAGTTACTTTTTCAGTTAAAGAAATTAATTTTCAAAAAGAAAAAAATGATTTTAAACAAATTCGTTTAATTTTCAAAGGAACTAAAGAACTTTTAACTAAAATTATGAATTTTCAATCAGAAATTTTGATTTTTTATAACAGAAGACGAATTTGCATTAAAATAGTTTAATTTTCATACAAAAAAACATGAACTTAACATGAATTTAATTTTCAATCCAATTCAATTATTTTTAACAAAAAAAAAAAAAAGATTTTCAACAAAATAGTTACATTTTTATCTAAAGAGATCACTTAGAATATTTGTAATTTGCATTTAAAACTATTGATTTTCAAAAAACAAAAAAAGTTTTCTACTAAAAAAAACAAATAAAATTTCTACTAAAAAAATTAATTTTCGACAAAAAAAAATTATTTTTAACCAAAAATACAAATTAAAAAAAAAATATATAAATTTTGGACTAAAAAAGATGATTTTTTAACAAAAAATGGCATAGTTACTTTTTCAGTTAAAGAAATTAATTTTCAAAAAGAAAAAAAATGATTTTAAACAAATTCGTTTAATTTTCAAAGGAACTAAAGAACTTTTAACTAAAATTATGAATTTTCAATCAGAAATTTTGATTTTTTATAACAGAAGACGAATTTGCATTAAAATAGTTTAATTTTCACAAAAAAAAACATGAACTTCAAAGAAAAGATTAATTTTCAACCTAGGATATTAATTTTTTACCATAAAGACGATTTTTGAACTGAATTCATGAATTTTAAACAAATTAATCAAATTTTCAATCTAAACTGGAATAGTTAAATTCTCAGTTAAATAAATTTATTTTTAACTAAAAAAAAACAGATTTCCAATAAAATAGTTAAATTTTTCAACCTAGGATATTAATTTTTTATCATGAAGATAAGTGTTGGACTAAATACATGAATTTTAAAGAAATTAATTTAATTTTCAATCCAAACTGAAATAGTTAAATTCTTAGTTTAAAAAAATTATTTTTAACAAAAAAAAAGAGATTTTCAACAAAATAGTTAAATTTGTATCTAAAGAGATCAGTTAGAATATTTGTAATTTGCATTTAAAACGATTGATTTTCAAAAAACAAAAAAGTTTTCTACTAAAAAAAACAAATAAAATTTCTACTAAAAAAATTAATTTTCGACAAAAAAAATTTTTAACCAAAAATACAAATTCAAAAAAATATATATAAATTTTGGACGAAAAAAGATAATTTTTCAATAAAAAATAGAACAGTTACTTTTTCAGTTACAGAAATTAATTTTCAAACAGGAAAAACTCATTTTCAACAAACTCGTTTAATTTTCAAACGAAGAAGAAGATTAATTTTCAACCTAGAATATTAATTTTTTACCATAAAGATGATTTTTGAACTAAATTCATGAATTTTAAACAAATTAATAAAATTTGCAATCTAAACTTGAATATTTAAATTCTCAGTTAAATAAATTTATTTTTAACTACGAAAAAACAGATTTCCAATAAAATAGTTAAGTTGTGAACTATAAAAGATAATTTTTTAAAAGAAAATGGAAAAGTTACTTTTTCAGTTAAAGAAATTAATTTTCAAACAGAAAAAAAATAATTTTCAACAAATTAGTTTAATTTTTAAACGAACTAATGAACTTTCAACTAAAATTATGAATTTTCAATCAGAAAATTTGATTTTTCATAACAGAAGACGGATTTGCATTAAAATAGTTTAATTTTCACAACAAAATGTAAACCTCTAAAAAAGAAGAATAATTTTCAACCTAGAATATTAAGTTTTTACCATAAAGACGATTTTTTTAACTAAATACATGAATTTTTAAAAAAATAAAGTTTTCAGAAACAACAAATTTCCTACTAAAATCAATAAAATATATAAATTGTGAACTGTAAAAGATACCTTTTCAACAGAAAATGGAATCGTTACTTTTCAGTTTAAGAAATTAATCTTCAAGCAGAAAAAAAATTATTGTCAACAAATTATTTTATGTTTCAAACGAGCTAATGATTTTTCAACCAAAATTACGAATTTTTAACCAGAAATTTTGATTTTTCATAGCAAAAGACGAAT
>JAAAKG020216443.1:0-14729 GCA_010014905.2 Druon quercuslanigerum
CATTAAACTGTTTTTTATAATTTAAATTTAAAATATTTGTTGAAATATTATTTAAAAATATGTTTTTTTAAAAATCTTTTATACTTAAAAATTTTTTTTGGTGAAAATTCAAGTAATTGGTTCAAAGTTGAACTACTTTGTTAAAACTTTTTTTTTTGGTTGAGAATTCATCTCTTTGGCTAAAAATTAATTTTTTATACTATAATATTTAACTATTCTATTTTTGCTTATAAATTGTTTCTTTTTTTTTAGTTAAAAATTGAACTTTTATTTTGTTGAAAATTTAGTATTTCAGTAGAAATCTCAATTATTTCACCAAAAATTCAGGTGCTTTGTTGGAAATTCGTTATCCTTGTTTGAATTAAACTGTTTTTTATTTAAATTTAAAATATTTTTTGAATAAATATCCACCATCACATTTTTCGTTCAAAATTTATATTTTTTGTTTAAAAATTCAAAAAATTGTTTCAAAGTAGAACTACTTTGTTAAATATTAATTTTTCTGGTTGAAGATTGTTCATTTTCGGTGGCAAATTATTTAACTTTTTTTTAACTGTATGTTAAGCTATTTCATTTTGGATTATAATTTATTTTTTTCGTTAAAAAAACAACTATTTAGCTGAAAAATTATGTATTTTTTGGAAATTCACTTTTGAAAAAAGTTAATCTTATTTGTTGAAAATTATTTTTTATGAATAGTCTACTGTTTGTCTAAAAAAGTAATCTGTTTGGGTTTAGGAATTAACTATCCTTTTTTGGTAATTAATTTTATTCGTTGAAAACTACCTTTATATTTTTAGATCAAAACTTATTTTGTTTGGTTAAAAATTCTATAGTATTTAGTTGAAAATTTGAATATTTTGTAGAAAATGCATCTCCTTTACTAGCAAGTCATCCATTTTTTTGGTCAAAAATCCAAATAATTGGTTAAATTTGAACTACTTTATTAAAAACTTCTTTTGTAGGTTAAAGATTTCTCTCTATGGTTGATTAATTTTTGAACTTAAAATTTAACTATTCTATATTTTTTAGTAACAATTTAACTAAATGGATAAAAATATCTTTTTTCTGGAAAATTGATTTTTTTTTAAATGAAAATTTAACTATTTTAGCATAAAAGTAAACTTTTTTTAAAATTAAATTATATGATAAAAATAACTGTTTTGTTGAAAAATCATATTTCTTGGTTGTAAAAATGAAAATACAATACAATGCGAAATTTTAATTTGTATCAAGTTTGATACGCAAGGAATAACGAATGCTATTATTTTGTTTGAAAGCTGCGTAATTTCTATAAGCCTCGCATAAATTTCAATCTACGTTTAAGGTAATCTGGGCAATCATTTACGGCAATTTTCTGAACGAGTCGTATCGATTGCCAATATTCTTGCGAGAGTGATTGAACGAGTTTGAATAGTATATTTTTGTCATATAAATATACATTATTACAGTATTAAGAGAATAATAATAAAAATTATAAAAAAAATGAAACAACTATTTTTAACAGTTTTGTAAAAAGTCTATAGATTTAATTGTTTATTTCAAATTCTTAACCTGGTCTTTAGAAACTTATCTTTTTTAAACCTTATTGGACTCAGAAGTATAACATAAGAAAAAATTAAACTTTTTTGAAAAAAGAGATTCAAATATAAATATAATTTTTTCCCCTAAAAGATATTGATGAAAAAAATAAAATAAACACACTCACTAGGTGCGAGATTATTTTTTTAGTCTTACGCAATTTTTAAATTAAAATATGAAATTATTATTATTACCATTTTTTATATTTTATGGTATTTATTATTATTTTAACTAATAGAAAAAACAGCAATGATATATTATTGATAATCAATGAAAAATGATATCTTAACTAGTTAACTAGTTTATAGATTGAAATGTTTATTAATTTACTTTTCATCGTAAATTAGGTTAACATAATATTTTTTAATAATTTAAATGCTAAGAAATTCTTCTTTTTCTTGAATTCTATATACTTGAATTTTCATTTGTTAAAAATTCATTTTTCAGTTTTATTAAATATTTAACAAATCAATAGTGTAATTTTTAAAATTTAAAAATTAGATTTTATTCATTTTTCAACAGTTTAATTTTCATCTGTTAAAGATTAAAGAAAAAAGCGATTTATAAAAAATAAAAAAAAAAAGAGTTAAACATATTATGTTAGCATGATACATGATAAATTAATGGACAAATATTTTAATCCATAAGAACCAGGTTAAAAAAATTAAATTTTTTTTGAAAATGGATGGCCAATGACAAATAATAATGTTTTGGCAAATTAATATTTATTTAAGGGATTATCAGTAGAAAATTTATGAGATTTGAAAACTGTTCTAAAATTTTAAATCGTTTTTACAAATTCACGTTTTATGTTAAAAATTAAAAATTTCTGGTGAAAAAAAGTTGACATAATCCTAAATTCGTTCAGAACTGAAAATTTCTTTTAAAATTTATATCGATATTTCTAATGAGAACGGCTACCTTGAACTACTGTTACAAAAAATTTGAATATTTTTTTAATTCTTATGATTTTCTACTAAAAATATAGATTTATGATGTTTAGAACCAAAAAAACCGCAAACTGTTAAAAAGTTGTGCATTTTCTTTTAAATATAATTGTCTTAAATTAAAAATACGAATTTTAGGCAAAAACACTAACATAATCAAAAATGATTAAAACCGTATAAATGTGGTTCTAAATATAATGATTTTAGAATAAATATCAATTGTAGATTTGAAATTAATTATTTAACAAAAAAGTTAATTATTTAACAAAAATTATTTGATTTTAATCTAATGAGTAAATTATCAAAAATTGCAAATCTCATGCAAAATATAATTATTTTGATTTTTAAATATAATTCGATTGGCTAAACGATAAAAAATTTCAGATCTTGTTAGAACCATAGTGAGTTTAATTTTTTTATTAAAAATAACCATTTCCAGTGATTAACAAAAATTTGTTAAAAATTTAGAATTGTGATGATGTGTCTTGCTTCAAAAGGCTAATTTGTGATAAAAAAATATCAAAACGTAAATTTTTTAGACATTGTAAGCCTTCTTCGAAACATTATGATTTTGCATTAAAATTCTTTAAAAAAATACTAATTACTAATTAATAAAAAAATGCACAATATATTCAGGAATTCATTTGATAATTTAAAAGTTTTAATTTAACAGTACAAGTGTATTAAAAGGTAAAATATTTCCCAATTGAATATTGTAGATTTAATTTTTTTTAAATTCATATTTAAGATATAAAACAACTTTAAATAATTAAAAGCTAATCAGTTTTTTAACAACAATGTTTGCGAGATATTCGAGGGCATATCGTTACACCACTTTTTTTAAATAGTAACCTTCCAAAGTACAATAATCAATAAATTTTTCTGTAAATTTTAATTTGGACAGGCAGTAAAAATTATTTTTACGACTGAAGGAGTGCCAGAAGCATACACAGTACACACCTGCGAACATCGATTTTGAGGGCGCGAGAGCCATACCCAGAGAAGCACGGCTCTACTTTGTTTCGATGCAATTTGCGTGGGCAATACGAAATTCAGTTACCATAAATTAATTCCAGCGGCGCAGCAACTACGGTTACGCGCGCATATATGCATACTGTAGAAAGCTCGAAAAACAGACGCTTTGATGTTTATATAACTTTTGTTAGGCTCAAAAGAAAAGTACATGTAAAAGCTTTACCTCTTTAAATTAACTTCTCGTGTATGCTTTGATGGCAGTAGAACAGGGAAGTATTAAAAATAATGATCGTGTAATTGAAGGCTCAGATGCAATAAGGACAGATACAATTTTCTCTGGCCAAAATGAAGTCTCCTGAAGGCTTTCAAAAAAATGTTTAAACATCTATTTATAAACCCTGTATCTGGCTATTATATTTTAATTTTTAATAGAATTCTAAGAGATTGTACTTAAGGGTGCCCTTCGATTAAAAGATCAGCTAGAATTTAAAAATGCTTATTTAACAAATTTTTAAAAATATTTTTCTCACCTCGGGCGTAAATTGCACTTTTATATCTTCCAGTGTTTCGTTTATCGGAGAGACTTTCAAAAAAGAAAAAACCTCTTGCAACAGAAATGTGGAGAAAGTTAGGATAAAGTTTTTTGGAAAGTTTCAGAACAAAATATTGAATAAGTTAAGGGAAGCAATAATTTTATTTTTATGAGAGCGCTCGAGTTTTCGACTGAATGCGCTACGATGTCTTACTGGAGAGTTTTTAATTATAAAACGATATTTTTTAGTGAATACAAATTTAGCAATAGTATGTTTACAAAAATTATGAATTTCAATAGTTCTTTTTTACTAAAAAGTCATTTAATAAAAAAGTAACGATTTTTCAATTCATATTCAAATAGAAAATAAACCTTAATATACACAATAGTGAGTTTTTGCTTATAAGGTCATATTTTTATAATGAATACAAATTTAGCAATAGTAACTTTACAAAACTCTTATGAATTTGAATAGTTCTTTCTTACTAAAAGGTGATTTAATAAATAATTAGCGATTTTTCAATTCATATTCAAAAAGAAAATAAACCTAAATATATACAATAGCAAGTTTTTGCTTACAAGGCCATATTTTTTTTAATGAATACAAATTTAGTAATAGTAAGTTTACAAAACACTCAAGAATTTGAATTGATCTTTCTTACTAAGAAGTGAGATATTAAACAAGTGTAGCGATTTTTCAAATCTTATTCAAATAGAAAATGTACCTAAATATACTCAAGAGTGAGTTTTTGCTTGAAAGGCCATATTTTTAATGAATACAAATTTAGAAATAGTAAGTTTACAAAACACTCAAGAATTTGAATAGTTCTTTCTTACTAAGAAGTGAGATATGAAACAAGTGTAGCGATTTTTTAATTCATATTTAAATATAAAATCTACCTAAATATACACAATAGTGAGTTTTTGCTTATAAGGCCATATTTTTTTAATGAATACAAATTTAGCAATAGTAAGTTTACAAAACACTCAAGAATTTGAACAATTCTTTCTTACAAGAAGTGAAAAATTAAACAAGTGTAGCGATTCTTCAATTCATATTCAAAAAGAAAATAAACCTAAATATACACAATAGTGGATTTTTCTTAAAAGACCATATTTTTTTAATGAATAAGAATCTAGCAAAAGTATGTTTAAAAAACCCTTATGAATTTGATTAGTTCTTTCGTGCTAAAAAGTGATTTAATAGACAAGTAGCGATTTTTCAATTCATATTCAAATAGAAAATATACCTTAATATATTCAATAGTGAGTTTTTGCTTCTAATCCCATATTTTTTTAATGAATACAAATTTAGCAATAGTAAGTTTACAAAATACTCAAGAATTTGAATAGTTCTTTCTTACTAAAAAGTGATTTAATAACCAAGTAGCGATTTTTCAATTTATATTCAAATAGAAAATATACCTAAATACACTCAATAGTGAGTTTTGGTTCATAAGGCCATATTTTGTTAATTAATACAAATCTAGCAATAGTAAGTTTACAAAACACTCCAGAATTTAAATAGTTCTTTCTCACTAAAAAGTGAGATATTAAAGAAGTGTAGCGATTTTTGAATTCACATTCAAATAGAAAATATACCTAAATATACTCAATAGTGAGTTTTTGCTTATAAGGCCATAGTTTTTTAATGAATATAAATTTAGCAATAGGAAGTTTACAAAACACTCAATAATTTGAATAGTTCTTTCTTGTTAAAAAGTAATTTGATAAACAAGTAGCGATTTTTCAATACATATTGAAAAATGAAAAAAAAACCTAAATATACTCAATAGTGAGTTTTTAATTATAAAGACATATTTGAGAAAGAATTTAATATTTCTTTCTTACTAAGAAGTAGATATTAAACAACTAACGATTTTTCAATTCATATTAAAATAGAAAATATACCTAAATATACTCAGTAGTGAGTTTTTGCTTGTAAGGACATATTTTTTTAATAAATACAAATTTAGCAATAGAAAGTTTACAAAACACTCTAGTATTTGAGTAGTTCTTTCTCACTAAAAAGTGATTTATTAAACAAGTAGCGATTTTTCAATTCATATTCAAAAAGAAAATAAACCTAAATATACTCAATAGTGAGTTTTTGCTTATAATGCCATATTTTTTTTAATGAATACAAATTTAGCAATAAAAAGTTTGCTACAAACTGAAGAATTTGAATAGTTCTTTCTTGCTGAAAAGTGATTTAATAAGCAAGTAGCGATTTTTCAATTCATATTCAAATAGAAAATATACCTAAATACACTCAATAGTGAGTTTTTGCTCATAACGCCATATTTTTTCAATTAATACAAAGTTATCAATAGTAAGTTTACAAAACACTCTAGAATTTGAATAGTTCTTTCTTACCAATAAGTGAGATATTAAACAGGTATCGATTCTTTAATTTATATTCAAATGGAAAATATACATAAACATACTTGTAAAAATAAAGCCATAGTGAATAATTTTTTCTTCAAATAAAGAATTATTACTGATCTATCAACTGCCAACAAATAAATTGTTAGAATATTTCTTCTTCGTTTATGTTGCACGTCAAAATATTTTACTGAATTATTTTGTTTATTGTTTTGTAACCGTACTTCTTCAAAATTTGTATTCCCTAAAAAACTTAACCTATATCGGTTAATATATATTTATATTAATTGATATATGGATTGACATTCAGAAGTAATTTTTTAAGCGATTTAAATTTAAAAAAAATTAAAGCTAAGTAAATTCCGCGTAAATCTGGTATGTCCGATTTCGAAAAAGCTTTTTTTTTATTTAATAACGAAAATAATTTTTTTTTTACACGAATACTGGTTTTACAAAAATACTTGGATTCAATCAGGAATACATAAAATCAATGAAGCAACCACCCAGAAAAGTTTCTTCACAGCACAGCAAATTTTAAAATTTATTTAATTTGTCATAAACAAATTATATGAATGAAAATGTAATGAAGTGTAAATAATGAACATCTATGATATTTTTTTATACAAACCTAATTAACAAATGCATTTTTCGGCAATACCTAAAAATAAAAATTTGGCTTTCTGAACGTAACCAACTTTTAATAACTAATTTTTAAACTTTTATTAAACCTCGATGACGATCTACTATTTTTATTGTCATTTATAATTTGATTTATTCGTGACAATAAAAATTGTGGCTCGTTATCGAATTTTTTCGGAGAAAGTTTAAAAATTAGACATTAACTGTTAGTTACGTACAGCTGAAAAATGCATGTGATATTAAATTTGCTTAAACAATTGTTTAACAATAAAAACTATTAATGGTTATTTTTGCTCCCTGTATATCTGGAAATTATTTATGTACACACAAAATGATATTTTCGTATAATTTTTGGCTGATTCAGTAGAAAAAACTTTATTTATTTTATCATAAAAACCTGCTGTGGATAATTGTTCATTTTTTTATGAAATAACAAATAATTAATTATGTTTCATAAATTCCATTGAAAAAGATTTTTGCTTCTACATTGTTCAAATTTAGTGCTAATAAATTGACATATTACTGCTAATCCCAATGAATCTATTTTAATTCACTTCTTTGTTTATAAAAAAGTCAATACATTTTAAAAAAATTGCTAAGCAATCGGACGAGTTTTCTTGATAAATGATTCATTGTTTCTAGTATTAGTCTAAAAAAAAATTTTATTTTTGCTGTTAAAAAATTGTTCCTTTTCGAAATCGGTTCGAAAAGTATTATGCGGAATCTAATTTGCTTTAATCCTTAAAAAATACTTTTAATCGGTTACTAAATCGCTCCTCAATATCAATTTATCCAAAAACATTTTAAAAAGAATTAATGTTACTTTTAACACCAGAACATTTTTTATTTTAATCTGAAAGGTACGATCGTTACAACTTTTTAATTTAAAAAGATGTGTCATCAAATTTAACATCCAGGTACAGAGTTGAAAAATAAAATTTTCACATTATTTTGAGAAGTTGGACGTTTTTAATAATTATTTTACGAGTCGTTAAAATTTTACATATTATGATTAAAAAGTCTTTCTGACATTTTAGATGCAATACAAAAAAGAAACTCTCTTTCAAAACGTATTATTAAAATCTAGGACATCAAATCAAATTCCGATAAAACGATTAATATTTATTTTGCAGATTTGTTTTTAGTTTGCTCGTACTTCAATAGAATTCTCTAATCATTTGATCGAATGCAAATATCATAAAGATCAATCGAATTTTTCTCTCTTGAGGAACGAAAAAAAATTCCAATATTGGAAAAAAACTTGAAATTGGTTTTCGACTCTCTTCCGGCATCAATTCTATTATAACGTTCTTTAAAGATCGAATTTTAATTAAATATAGAAATATATTTGATATATTGATATACCGATATATTGAAATGCTATTTTTGTAACTGTCGAATATTAAAATGGTTATAATTTCGGAAAAAATGGCCTTAATTCAATAAAAAATTATCGTACTTTTTAAATTAAAAAAAAATAATTTGACATTCAAACAATTTTTTGATTTCGACGCGATGATTATGCTCAACTTCATATTGGATAGAAAAGTTAAACAAAAAAAATCGATGAATTAGATAATAATTCTAAAAAAGGCAGAGAAAGCTGCATAACTTTTTTTTAAGTAAGAAAAAAAACAAGACATCACTTTTAAGTTTTTATTTACTTCTCATTATATGGAAAAGAAGCACTTAAAAAGAAGCAAACATATGTAAAAAAAATCCTTGTCAAAGAACGGTACGTGTCATAAAACGCAAAACCTATTAAAGAAAAGCTGAAAAATTTTTAAAAATTTTTGATTGAACAAAAGTACTTTACAGCTTTTACTCAGCTTCATTGGAACATGAAAAAAACAGGGACAAAATAGTATACTGTGCACCAAGGCAGCAAAGTGGTCATTTTACAGCCGAGCATGAATTTTGGCAAACACGCGAGACTGTAAAAATACATCGCTTATAAAAATTTCAACAATATTTCGGATAGATTTAAAAGATTTCAAAAAGACATCAATTATTTGAAACAGATTTCGATATATTTTTTTAAATATTTTAAACATTTTGCAAAGATCTCCAAAGATTTTAGAACGATTTCACGAATATTTCAATGATTTCACAGACATTTCGAATATTTCACCAAAATTTCAGACAGATTTCCAAGAGTGCACAAGGATTTTACAAAGCTTTCAATAATTTATCAAATATCAGGTATTTCAAAACTATTTGAAATATTTCGCGAATTTTTTCAAACATTTCAGAAAGATTGTACCAAAATCTTTAATAATTCGCAAATATTTCAGACAGATTTCAAAGATTGCACGAAGATTTTAATGATTTCCTAAAGATTTCATAGGAATTTAAAGGATTTCGAATAGCTTAAAAAGATTTCACAAACACTTCCACTGATTTGCCAAAGATATCAATAATTTCATATATATTACAAAAAATATTTCAAATATTCTACAAAGATATCTGAAAGATTTCACGAGGATGTCAATGATTTCTGAAAGATTTCATAAAGATTAAACATATTTCGTAAAGATTTCAATAATTTCACAAAGATTTCAGAGAGATTTCAAATATTTCGCAAAGACTTCCAGAGAATTCAGAAATACTTGACAAAGATTTTAATTATTTCCCAAAAATTTCACACAGGTTTCAAATATTTCTAAAAGATTTTAGATGGATTTCAAAGATTTCAGAAAGATTTTAATGATTTCATGAAGATTTCCAAGATTTCGTAGAAATATCAAAGATTTCACAAAGCCTTTAGTCATATGAAAAATTTCACAAATATTACTGAACATTTTTTTTAAATATTTTAAATATTTTGAAAAGATTTCCAAAGAAATATTTCACAAAACCTTAAATTATTTTTTACAGATTTTAAAGATTTCAAATATTTTGCAATCATTTTTGATAGATCACGAAGATTTTATACAGATTTCAAGAATTTGACAAATATTTCAAATATTATACAAAGATTTCGAGTATTTCCCAAAGATTTCCAAAGATTTAAGAATGATTTTACAAAGATTTCAAATAATTCGCAAAGACTTCCAAAGATTTCAGAAATATTTGAAAAATATTTAAATTATTCAAAAATTTCAGAAAGATTTTAGATGGATTTCAAAGATATCACAAAGATTTTAGTGATATGAATAATTTTACAAATATTACTTAATATTTTTTTTAAATATTTAAAATATTTTTTTAAATATTTTAAATATTTCAAATATTTTGCAATGATTTTGGATAGATTACGAACATTTCATACAGATTTCAAAAATTTGACAAATATAAAATATTTCAAATATTTCGCAAAGATTTCGAAAGAGTTCACAAATATTTGAATGATTTCCAACCAATTTCACATAGATTTGAAATATTTCGCAAAGATTTTAGATATATTTCAAAAAAATAAATGATTTCCCAAAGATTAAAAAAATGTTATAAATGCTTCAATTATTTCACAAATATTTCAAGTAGATTTTTGAAAAAATTCAAACGGTTCAATGCATTTAAAATTTAGTACATTTAAATTACAATAAAATCAAATTTAAAATACTATTTTACATCCAACTATCAAGTTCAGGTATCAAATTTTTCTCACTTTGGTAAGGGTGCTGTATGAGTACCGTAACGTTAGTTAGTATTATTTACAATTTTTTCTTTATTGTAATTTAATAATGCTAAAAATAAAAATACGAAAGAAATAAAACAATAGAAGAAAGGGGATTTGGTATACAGTTGGTTGCCTTCTGATTTTTTTTCCTCTTTTTTATTTTTGTCCACAATTTTTTTCTTGCTTATGAATTTTTTTAAAGAGGATCTTATTTTTTCAAGTTACAATGGGAACATTTTATGGTGTTTGTCCAAATTTGTTCGTTGAGTTCATGGTTTTATTTGCAGAAATTCTATATCGGGCTCTGCCACCTTTGAATAAAAACATGGTTTCTAAATTTTCTCATGGAATTAGGTCCTCACTTGGAGGTTAGTTCAAAGGGTGAAGTATCGCGCACAACAGTGCGCGTGGGTCAAAGTAATTAACGCGCATGCGCGCGCATTTCTCGCAGACAAGTAAGGTTTCTTTATCAACCTAGGACGATAAAGTACCCCACCACCAACACTGACCTGCCTTGCTGTTCCAAACTACGCCTACAAAGCGATGAAAACATACTCGTGGTAAATAAAAGTAATAAATAACTTTAAAAAATTACCAAACATGAATTTTGACCCACTTCTTATTCGAACTAAGCCGTAGCCTTGTACTTACGACAAGACGATTAGCTTAAGCTAATAAAACGTATTTCAAAAATTTAGATCTTAAGCCTTTATGCCCCGGGACCCTTGAAATATGCATAAAAAGACAGCAAATTGGATTAAAGTGCTGCCATCTCGTTTTTTGGATTATCATTGTATACCCTCATTCAGTCGATTGAAACAAAGCGTCCGACACGTTGGAAAGAGGGCGACGAATGACAAAGCTGGTAATCCGATTGGTGTGCTCGTCAGTTTTACTTGATAACTCGACAAGACGTATGATGTAGTATATGTAATTGAATGAGGGTCGATGTAGTGAGACAGGACGTGTGGTACGAAGGGCAAAAGTCGTAAACCAATCAGCATCCAGCAATACACTGGCCGAATCGACCTCGCACACCGTCGCATTTATAAGCTCCAACTGGAACACAATTGCTTCGGTTTTAATCCCGAAAATCTCTCCATGTGCAGGAATTGGATTAAAAACAAATTCATTGAAGATATATTGTACCATTCGTAACCTTAGAAAAAAGCTGGAAAACTGCTCTTAGCCAAGCACATTTTAGCAATCCCATCTGTAAAAAAGTGGTGTAACGATAAGTCTCGCAAATCTTGCAATTATTGTTGTAGAAAATCTGTTTTATAATTTATTGCAAATCAGGTAAAATTAAAAAAAAACTGTCTTTTTGATGGTTTCGCAATGATTTGGTATTTGTGAAACTCTTCGCCTGGAGTGATTGCTAGAGACTGATCAGCGACCTGGGTCTGAGCAATATTGCAGAACTTATTTCCCTTTCCACCTTTTCTTATTTTCTTATCGTATTTCACAGTTTGATCAAAAATGTTCTATATATTTGTTAGAATCACTCAAAGATTACCGGCAGATTCTCAAAAATGGACAGAAAGTTTTTTGAAAATTCACTTACGGTTTTTTTTCCCTGTAAAGCCGGCTATGTTTACTATATATCTGGTGAATTTCGTTCTTGAATAAACTGCTTTGCAAATATTAAAAAATTATATTTTGGAAAAATCGAATTTTTGGATTTTTCTTGGAAACAACGAAAGATACAAAAATTACTACAAAAATGCCTTCTCTATTGTGATATTTTCATTATTTACGAAAAAATTTATATTTAAAAAACAAGAAGATTCGAAGCATCACGTGGTTTCCGAGAAAAATGCAGCCGGCATTTAAATTTTTTTGAAATTTGGTCGAGATTCGGTCTTCATTAATTAAGTTGCTTTAATTCTTAAGTTTGAAATTCTGAAAATTAAATATACAAATAATCTTTTCAAAAAACCCTAGAAAATCTTATGCAAATTGAGAAACATTCGTGCCTTTTAATACTTTTGTCCGTTTGAATGAAAATATTTTCATTATTCAATAATATATTAAAAATATTATACACGCTTTATATCAGCGCTGTTAGCAGAAAATAATTATTTAAAAAATGAATCTAAAATCACAAAGATTCGAAGAATTAAAATTTTTACAAATTTGTTTTTTTTTAGTATTTTTCACTGTTATGTTAGCGCTTTACACTGGAAAAAGGGTATGTTTTATTTTAAATTATTATATATAAAAAACAATCCAATTTCAACAATTTACGTTTTTCGGTTTTGTTAGCGCTTAATTACCGAAAATTGGCATTTTTAAACAAAACCCTCCTGATTTTCAAGATTAAAAATATTTAAATGTAAAATTTTTCAACTCTAGGCTACGCTGGTATATTTCGCCAAAAATAAGAATTTTTTTTACTAAAACCATTAGATTTAAATTCAATTAGGATATTTGTTCAAACAATCAGATCTCTGAAAAAATAGTTTTTCTATGATTTTAAGAATCAAAATAATACCAATGATGAAATCTTTTAAAAGAAAAAGCATTATTTTTTATAAAGAATTTTTAAGGCTTACAAAAAATGTATTTTAACCATGCTTTTTTAAATCGAATTTTTTCTTATTAGGGTAAGAGCACCAGTGGTCGATACTAACACCGGTTGTTGACAAAAAGTGGAAAATTTGAAGAAAACATAGCTATAAAAAGTGATTTATTTAAACAATTATTTTTCTTGAATTGCATCAATTTTTTATTGTTTAAACAAATACGTTTGTTTAATTTAATTAATTACACTTCACTCTCAGTGAGGTTAAAAAAATCCACAACTATCTAGCATTACTATAAGAGAAGATAGTTATGAATAATACTTTATTTCATTATAATAAAAAATAAAAATAAATAAAAATTATATTTAATTATAATAAAAAACTGTTTAAACAAGATTTAATTGATTATAGCCTCGATTTAACTAAAAAGTTGAAAATTCTGAACAAAAAAGTGACCAAACACGTCTTTTTTCTTATATAGGAAATACTTGCTAAACTTTATGGAACTTGCGACATATCTAAACATAATTTAAAAAAACATTAAAAAAACATTTATTTTTTTGTGGATTCAAACAAATTTGGGAGTAATATTCATGATATGTTCTGAATAGGAAGATTTTTTGGTCGGTTTTATTTTTTTAGAGTTATGCGTTTTGGTTGTATAGTGTTCACAATAAAGAATTTACGAGATATAAAAAGTACACTTTCCATTCAGTAACCGCAAGGCTGTAGAAAATATCTGTACAAAAAAAAGAGGCAATTCTGGTATTTTCGATGGAGCTTGCAGGTCACATAAAAGTCTCTTTTCAATGAACGAGCAACAATAAAGACCAGCTGCGAATTCGATCTCGTGTATTTCCACTTTGTTTGTATTTAAAAGTTGAACTTTTCTGCCTCATTTTAATTATTTGGGAAGGAGTATTTTCAATTCTTGTATGAGCTTTGAATTATGTTAATAAAAATAAAATTGGGTTCAGAATAGATTTTTTAAATATAAATATCTAGAACTTCCGTACTTTTCAATACAATGTAATATTATGACAAAAGTTTGATTATAAAAAAAAAATTCAAATATTATAAATGATAATCAAATGTATCAACATTATAGGTCATTATTACATCAACTTTGAAGCATGTAAATGAAAAAAGATTTACTATAAAAAACCGACTTTAAAAATAATATTTAATGCCAAAAAAATAGAATGATTATTTTTATAAATCCTTTCGTCGTTTTCAAAATAAAATTGAAAGAAATCTGTATTATCATCATAGTTAGTTAATCATCAATCTGTCTGGATATATTTTTCAGCCAACATGAACATAGAAATAAAATTATCGATCAAGTTATCCTTAGCAAGGTGTTCGAAATATGATAAAAGTAAATTTAAAGAAATCTGTATTATCATCATAGTTAGTTAACCATCAATCTGCCTGGATATCTTTTTTAGCCAACGTGAACATAGAAATAAAATTATCGATCAGGTTATCCTTAGCAAGGTGTTCGAAATATGATAAAAGTAAATTTA
>JAAAKG020216454.1:6254-22050 GCA_010014905.2 Druon quercuslanigerum
TAACTGCCGTGACGGACGTATGTTAGGCGCACAGAGGCTCGTGAGTGGGGGGGGGGGGGTGGGGTGGTCGGGGGACGGGGGGGGGGGCGGGGGGGGGGGGGGGTCTTAGGGAGGGCCTATAATACGTTATGTAATTTAAGTCAGGTCCCCTACACGGAGAGAATTTAAGTAAAACCGTCGCGCCAGTTGTGATAGAGTCACTGCACGTCGATTTGGTAAAGCGTCTACTAAATATTCGAGGCACTGATTATCCCGAACTTAGTGAGATCAGCGGCTCTAAAATGTGGGTGCCACATTTTTCTAAGCTGCGCAAGCCCGGAAATGTGCAGCAAGTGCCGCGTGTTCAAAACGGCTCGACTATACTGTTGGTTAAATGCTACGGTCTGTTCGGGGTAATGATTCCCCCGAATCAGTGGGCCGCTCTACTAGAAAGAAGTGGCGCTGCTCACTGTGTGATTGGTGCGGCAATTGTACGTGTTTGGCAAGCGGCTATTCTAAACTTCTGTACATGTAGCTCTTCCGTGTGACAAAAAGTAATAAAAACAAAAAAGAATAACTTTCTAGAACCGAGGTGAGTGATTGTTAAATATTATTTTATGCTCAAATAATGTGATACTATTCAATTGGAAATATATTCAGAAATGGAAATTAATTTAGTAAATTGGAAGAAAATATTTCTAAAATAATATGCATTACCTGAAGGTGACGTTAAATGCATCTGTAGAGCACCACGATTACTGTACTTGATGTTCGTTACAATTTGTACGTGTTCCAAGGAAACTATGTCAGCCCTCCAGTCGACATTTGCGTTCACATGAAATTTTAAACTCCTCGGGATTCCGTATGCGAGAGTTAAATTATTTCTAAAAAAATATATATAAAAGCATTAATTTTTCAGAGTTTGATATCCTCGGAAAGAAACTACTATAGTTTTTGTCAGATGTCTCGCCTACATAATTAATTCGGTTCATCCCATTTCTCTTTAAAGTAACCTTTTTAAATTTCGAAAATATCTGTGTTTGAATTTTGAATTTTTAATAACAAATTTCGTTATTCCTCTATTTAATAACAAAGCTGACACTTTGTGAATTCTTCAGAAGGACAATCTTTTCACCTAATAGGCTCGAATGGGTTCGTTTAGAGAGCACTTGAAAAGAACAGTATGAAGGAGAATTCACAAACCAAACGCTTGCAAAGTCCAGTTGGAATGGGCGGGATTTTTGAATTCGTTATTGAAAAAATACCTAATTGCCTTATATAAATAACTAATATTACATAATTAATTAATTATTTGTCATTATTTATCATTTTCTCAACCAATTTATTTATTCCCATGTAATTGAGAAGGGGATTATTTATATTGCATAAGAAGGCTTTTGCATTTTTCATGTTTTTTAAAATTAGAATGCAGAATAAAATAACTATGTTTGATTGTATTTAAAATTGAGAAAATGACATTGCTCAAAAATAAATTATCTTGTTTTTACATTTGTGAAAGAAAGTGTGGCTTAAATACTTTATTTCGCAGGAAATTGACTAATACGTTATTATTATTATTTTAAAATATCACAATAACCTTGAGTTGTTTTAAATAAAATAAAATCATAGAGACTTTAGAAATGTTTATTTATATACAGTCAAATTGGTTGTCCATTTATGCGCTTTATGTTAAAATTAGAAAATAAATAAAATCTGGGTTTTGCAACGACCCTACTTCATTTCTAATATTATATTTGTACTTTTAAAAAGAAGTTATAAGTACTTTATAAGTTGAAAATATGCATAGGGTATTTTGTTGAAGAAAAGAAACTAGTTAAAAACTCCTTTTTTAATAAATAAATATTATTGATAATTACCTATTTTTAAATGAATTGCGCTTGCGTCGCGCCCACCGATCCAATGGTGAATGCTAGCGCGCTTTTTTTTAATATAAATATTAACGTTTAATATTTATGATAAATAAGTATTGATAAGTGCATCCAAAGTAATTTCTTAATCGTAAATGAGAATTTTGGAGTAACGGATGAAAAAATAGTTCCTTTTTCTAAAAATTCAATGATTCTGATATTTAAATATTTTAATTAAAAATTCATTTCCTATTGAGAATTATTTTTTAAACTAAAATTTAAATTTTTTGACTTATAAATTTATCTGTTTTTTCGAAAGCTGGAGACAACGACACCTTTTAAGGATCCTATGTTATAAATAAAGTTATATTTTTACCTGAACCCAATTTATTCCTTTTTAAATTACATTAATACTTTAAATAAGAATTTTTCAGGAGTTTGCACTTTTTTCCGTTCTATTTAATAAAGTTGGGAAAGATTTTAACTTTCTGAATTAAGATGCGTTATGAAATTCGGTTATATTATGCTAAGGTTCTATTTGAAATTAAGATGCACTCTAAAATTTTATTTTATTATTCTTTAGTAATAAATAAGATAATTACTGGTGCGATTCGTGAACTTAAATCACTTTAAATTTAAAATAATTTTTTTGTAATTCAGATTTACTTCAAGTTATTAAAAAAATGTATGATATAACATTCATAAGTGCGATAATTAATTATTCTTAATTCATTTTTGGTAATTTAAGTGACTTTATTTTAAGTCGCATTGCTGGAAATAAACAAAAATTTAATTTTAAAACTCAAGAGAGATGAGATTAGCCATTGCGACAAACAAAAAATATTTATTTTTCTCAACTCAGCATTCATAAACTATTTTTTAATAAAATCGAATTTTTCGTATCTGTCATTCCAAAATCTTATTTTTGTATTAGGAAAATTCTATATAGGCATTTCTGAACCATTATTTATTCTAAATATTAAATATGAATATTTATGTAATTCAAAACTTGCGCGCTAGCACTGACCAATCGGGTTGTCGGCGCGACGCAAGCGCCGCCGCGAAACCGGAATCGGTAATATGTAATGAAGCGCGAAACATTTGAAGTATTCTTAAGAAGAGGTTATATGTCATAATATATTTCCTTGTTGTGTTTGTTATTTTATTTATGTTATTTAAATTTTTGTTTGTACATAAATCCTCTCTTACTTTTTGCCTATTGTTCGGAAATAAAGACTTATTTGGAAAAAATATATTTTTAGGACTAAAGAAACATTTCACACACTTATTGTAAAAAAATGTTTTTTAGCCTCAAAAAAATATTTCTTTTATTTTTGATTTCTCAGCTCTGTTTTAAAAAATATTATTTTAATGTAATATCTATGTTGGTCTTCTCTTGGATTGAATGAAATTTATTTTTATTCGAATTATTTAAATCAAAATGTATTGAAGAAGATACCGTAACCTCAGAATTCAACTTCCTTACTTTACTTCATAAGCAGTAAAAATAGAAATTTTTCCCCTATGTTTTGTATCGTTTTAATTATTTTTTTCATAAAAATTCCAACTTTGTAGTATAAAATTTGATTTAGCCAAATTAATAATTAATATTTTAAAACTTCATGTCATTAAAAAAATTTTGTTTCACATTTTAAAAATTTTCAATGATCAAATTTAAATTATTATTATTGCTGTTCTACTTACTATCTATTAGTTGTTACCGCATTTATCAAACAGCCTTAAATAACAGTAGTTTTCTTTCAAAGTGTGCTTAAAAAAAGATTTTTGACTTTTCAAACATTCCTAATTATTATATCTTTATTATTGTTTTTAATTTATTTATTTACTATTCTATCAGTGCCTGAATATTAAATTTGACTTAAAATCTGCGCCAATTTCGAAACATCCGATTCCGCTTTCGCGGCACCAATCAGAAGTGTAGTAAGCCGTGACACAACTCTCCCTAGAGGAACTCTAGGGAACACTGCCGATTATGTACGTCGAAAAGTTTCTTGCATATGAATAAGCCTTTACATTTTCAAGTTTGTTACATAACCTGCAAATGATACCTATTAATTCATTATATCTCTTTAATTGCGATAATATTCTGTACTCTCGACATCTTCATTAAACTATTCCCATCAGAGTTCGATTACATGTGTGCTTTAGGGTAAATATTATGTTATTATTCGAACATTATATCGAAGTGGGAAAAAAATTGGTTCTTTGGAAATAAGCTCAATTAGAATTGAGATCCTTTTGAACCCCATGTGTGGTATCAGTTTTTTTCTGTGAATAATTTCTTTTCGATGAGTCCTTGATATGATACTTTAAAATTTTAAAAGAATTAATAATGTTTCAAGCTATTTTTAAAATAAATATAAACTTAGGCTATTTTTGAATCTTTAAGCTTGTTTCGTTTTGCTTGCTAGGCTGCTTATCAAATTAGGAACATTCATTAATTATTTAAACAAATTTTATAAGCAAAACAACTTTAACAGCAAAATCATAATCAGAAAGCGTATCGTTGATAAATTGCTAAACTTTAATTTGGATTTTAATATTGTTTAAATAATTCATGATTGTGTTCGATATAAGAAAAATCATAAAAAGGCGTCCCGCAAACATAATCTTATTCGATTTTGTAAACCAAACCTGGGCGTATTTGTTTGAACATAGCAAACGCTTAATTTTAATTTAAAATAATTGAAATAATTATTGAATAACATCTATATTTAATTAATCGCAATGGAAAATTAACTTTTCTCACATTTTATACCGAAATACGGGATTTCAATTAGCTGAACATTTTCTTATAGTTTCAGATAAGATACCAGGCCTTCTTTAGTATATAAAGCTTGAACTTTTTCAAAAACTGCACTTCGACAAAGTTAAACAAAATGTCAACTTCAATTTTAAATAACAAATTCTAACAATTTTGTGACACAAAAATGAGTCTTATAAGAGAAACTCATAAAAAGACGTCGAACAACGTATAGTACACTTAAAAAGAACATTTTTTGTTGAGATTTAGAAAGGTTCAATTATTTACCTAAAATATCCAATCATAAATCAAATAAAATTTTTTAGAGTTGAATTTAAAGTTTAAACGTTCCTATTTTAATTCTTACTAAAATTAAAAAAATTTAAATAAGATTAAAATAAAACTTATAATTCTATTTAACGATAAATAATCAAATTTATTAATTTTTCTTTGATCTTTTTCATTTTGATCCCAAAAAGTTTGAATAGGAACATTTTATGGTGGTTGTTCTAATTTTTTTTTTGGATTCTTGATTTTTTAATTCCAGAGCTATTTAGATATTTAGATATTTTGAAGATAAAAGCATCATTTGCAAACTTAAAATGATTACAAAAATGATAAAAACAAAATATAGGTTTTTGAAGATTTAAAAATAAAATTTTGAAATTTGTTAAGGATTTTCAAAAATTTGAAGAGAATAAAATTTTTTTTTTAGGATTCCCGGGAAATTTTTGAATGAATTTATTTTTTTTCATTTAATTTTAAGAGAAGATTTAGCAGATTTAGAATTTTATTTTAAATTTAAAAAATAATTTATAATTTGAGAATATTCAAAAAAGTTAACAACAAAATGTAGACTTTTAAATATTGTGGAATAACATGTCTAAGCTGCTTAAGGGTTCTGAGAGTTTTAAAGATGACACAAGCATTTTTTAAGATTCCTGGAAAAAATGGTTAATTATTAATTTTAAAAGGACCTAACATTGCAATAATTTTACTTCTAATTTAAAAATGCTTTAGTTCAAAAAATAGAATTGAAAATGATAGCGTAAATTTATATATATATTTTTAATTCTTTTTTTGCATAATTTTTAAAAGTTTATCAATTATATATTGACCGCACAAAATCAACAAAGTTTTTACTTCCGTTGTAAAAATATAAAATAAAAAATATGTTAACTTCAAGAGTTCGAAACTTTTTTTGTTAACCTCGAAAAAACCGGAAAATTACTAGAAATTTTTTCTTCGATTAAGACGACCATCCCGAATTAATAATAAAAAATATCATAATTATCGTTTATTAATTAATTTTCAATTCTGATAATTATTTAGTAAAAACACAAAAAAGTGAAAATTTTGTTGGATAACATTTCAACTCTTTTTTTGTTAACTTATGTGATTAATATAAAAATTTATAAGTTTTTTAGAATTGCATCTTTTTTGGGTAAAGATGACACTTTTTGTGTAATAATCGTCTTTTTGGTTTAAAAATCCATTGCTTTTGGTAACAATTTTATATTTTGTGATACATAATGCATCTGTTTAATTAAAATTTATCTGTTTTGGAGGAGAATTTTACTTTTTGGTTTAAAAATTTGTATGCAAATAATCTTAGTTGAACGTTAATTTTTATAGTTAAAAATTTATTTCTACTCAGAAAAATGTAATGTTATTTTTTAGAAAATCCGTTGTTTTTTGTAGAATATTAATCTTCCGGGATGAAATTTAAATCTTCCTTAGTTAAAAATTAATTTAGTTGAAAATCTAACTATTTTTCTGAGTTTTTTTCACTTGAAAATTCATGTTTAAACTTGCAATTGAGCTGTTTTATTTATGGTTAAAATTATTTTTCAGATGACAGTTCAACTATTTGTTTAAAAAATTGTGCACTTTATTCAAAAATTTTGATTTTTGGTAGAGGATTATTCTTGCTGTTGGAAAATTTATATAAATATTTATGGTTAACTATTTGGTTGAAAATTATACTATTTTCTTGAAAAAATTTAAACATTTTAAATAATATTTAGAAACTTTCAAAGAATTTCAAAAATAATATAAAACTTCAAAAGAAAAAACAAAATTCTTGAAAAAGATTTGGATTTTGTAATATTTCGACGAGGCAATTAGAAATTTTATAAACATTTGGAAATCTTTTCAAAGAGTGAAAAAAATTATGAGAATTCAAAGGAAAATAAAAAATGATTAATATATTTTTAAATTTAATTTTAAGAGAATATATAAAAAGATTTTTAAGATTTAAAGAAAATAATGTGGACGATTTTAAGGAATTTTTAATTAGATTTTGAATCATTTTAAGAGATATTTAAACTTTTTTGTTTTTTTATAATTTTGTTTTTTAATCTATAATTTATGTACTTTCTATATACACTACCGTCGGAAATTATCAGATCGATTGACGCAAGCTCTATTAAAAATCACTGCTGGCTTTGAACCACGATAACGATAAGCAAAAAAAAAAAATATAGGGAATTTTTTTAAAAACAGTTGGAAAGCCTATGAAATTCCCCATCTAGCTATGTCAAACAGTTTTTTTAATCTACTGAAGAGAATGCAGCACGTGATAAGTTTAAAAAAAAAATTCTAGATTTTCTAAAATTTTGTACCTCGACTTCAACTTTTAGCATTACCTAGGAAAGTTATTGCAAAAACCTGAAAATTATACGAGATTGAACCTAAAATTTTATCTTTAATTTAAGCCGAAAAAACTTAAAAAATCTTAATCGGTTCCCGAGATACGATTAAAAATGTTCAATCGTATCTGAGTTGAGTCTTAGTCGACGATCACGGTTCTCGGCCGGTCTGCTGCTCGCCTCCTTCGTTGAGGCAGGACCGAATAGGCAACGCACTGAGGTGGTGCTTGATTGGGGCTCTCTTATACTTTTAATTCTACTCATCAGTAATTTTTCTTTCACATTATTGTAAATTTTTTGAATTATTAATTGTTTTTTAAAATTATTTACAAATATTTTAATTCAGAATTATCCCCAAATAAAAAATAAAAAAAGTGATGAACAGTGTTTTTTATTTCTTAAAATTTCGATCAACGAGAATATTAATAAAAATGTAGATACATTGTTATGAGAGTAAACTATTTTTAAACGAATTAAGCATCTAAATTCTCAAAAAATTATTTATGTGAAAAACACTCAAAAATATTCTAAGTGAATTTCCGAGAAAAAAAAAGCAGTCTTCTTTCATTGGACGTTTTTCTTCTAATTCCTTTCCTTTCATTCTTACTTAATACAGGTTGATATTAACAAAGACTATAACAATTTAAAGTAGAATGTGAAAAAGTGCTTTTAAACAAGGAAATTAATCTGGATTTGATGGCTAGGTGCAAGAAAATGAATTTATGTATGGTAAACCATAAAGTAAAATTGTAACACATTTAATAAAAGTTCAAGTTATAGTAATATATAATAATAATTCTATCAATATTCACTTTTAATATTTTTGAGTGTTTTTCATATAAATAATTTATTTAGAATTTAGATGCTTAATTCGTTTGAAAAATAGTTTACTCTCGTAACAATATATCTACATTTTTATTAATATTCTAGTTGATAAAAATTTTAGGGAATAAAAAAGACTGTTTATCATTTTTTTTATTCTTTAATATGGAGTTAATTCTGAATTTAAATAAGTGTGAATAATTTAAATAAACAATACATAATTTAAAAATTTTAAAATAATTTGAAATAAAAATTACTGATGAGCAGAATCAAAAGTATAAGAGAGCCCCAATTAAGCACCACCTCTTTGCTTGGCCTATTCGGTCCTGCCTCAAAGAAGAGGGTGAGCAGCAGACCAGCCGAGAACCGTGATCGTCGACAAAAACTGAACTCAGATACGATTGAACATTTTTAATCGTATCTCGGGAACCGATAAAGATTTTTTCAGTTTTTTCGGCTTAAATTAGAGATAAAATATTATGCTCTATGTCGTATAATTTTCAGATTTTAAATACGATTTTCCTAGGTCATGCTAAAAGTTGAAGTCGAGGTACAAAATTTTAGAAATTCTAGAATGTATTCTCTTGAGGAGATAAAAATAAAATCAGTTTGACATTACTATACGTGGAATTTCACAGGCTTTCCAACTCTTTTTTTTTCCAACAGTGATTTTAATTAGTGCTTTCGTCAACCGATGTCATAATTTTGTTGTGCTTTTAACTCATTTTTTACTCTTCCTGATCTTAATTTTATTTTTCCAAATCATCCGCATTCTCTCCGATTCTCACAAAATCCGGCTCGATTCGCTTCACAGCGTGAGAGGAGAGTGAGAGTGGTGGGGGATGTGAAGGTAGGATCAGATTGGATAGGACAGAAGAGGAGAGAAGAGAGGACATAAATGGAGAAGGTAAGTGGCGCGGGGTGTTGGGAGAGGGGATGAGGGATGGGTTGATTGGAGGGGAGGGGAGTGACAAGGGGAGGAGAGATTCGAACTACTAAGCCAACGTCTTAAATAGCATAGAAACCACTGTTTGTAGGAGCACGGCACCTACTTTGATTATGATATTATTTTCTTCTTATTATCATGAATATAATGAGATCCTGGCTCGTAAAGATAAAAAAAAATTTTATCTGTATAACTCTTAATTCTCACAAAGTAATTGAAAAGCAAAAAATTTGTTAAAAAAACACTTTTACCTTCTGAAAAGTTTAATTATTTTTTATTATAAGTCGTCTAGTATCTCAGTGAGAATTTCAAGGATTAAATATTCTGTAGATGCTCCACTTTCAACCTTTATCGCACCGACGATACAAAGTCAAGTGTTCTTGACATCTCGTTAAACTTGATGAGTGGAGTGGCTCTATATATCTACCTACTAATTTCAGGATAACTTGCATTATTGCAGAAGCCATCTGATAAAATTTCCTAGGTAATCATAAATGTCTGTATGCATTTAAATTTAAATTTAAAATTTTCGAAAGAAAATCTCGACTATACTACTACTACGACTATCTAATGATAATGCAAATAGCTCCCCGTAGAAGCGTGGTGTGTCTGGAGGCACGGAGCGACCCACTGATAACAGCCCTCTGCATTCCTCTCGCAAGTGCCTCGATATGTTTTTTTTTATATTAGAGTATTCTATGATATCAATTTTTTTTAGATTTTCTAAAACCTCAAATCGAGACCTTTTTTCTTTCCATAAGTAAATGATCTCCTATTTTTGCCATATAAATAAATGCTTAGAGTTAACAACTTTAATATTTTAAATAGTTTTAATATGTTTAAATGTTTTATTTTAACCAATTTTTAAAAGATTGAAATATAAGAAGGGAAATAGGCGATAAAAATTAGGAAGTTAAGAAAGTATGAGAGGAAAAATGATGGCATGTAAGGGAATGTAATCTGAAGGCCGTAGTAGTAAGAAGGATGTGGAAAAGTGAGAGGAGAAGAAATAGAAGTTTGAAAGGATGCGACCAAAGATTTTATATCGCTTCCTTAACTGAGCGAAGTTTGAGCAAATATAAACTTCCAGCAAAGAAGTTGTTCAGAAAACTATAAGGAAGTTTTCTGTGAAAACTTTTTTCAAAAAACTGACTAGGTGAGAAATTGCGAATGCAAAACTGGGAGCGCACGAACTAAACTCTAGTAAGCGATATGCATACATGCGGACGCAGGTAGAGAAGAAAGGAGAGGACAAGTAGAGAATGGAAAGTAGGAGAGGGAGCAGAGGAGGTATGAGATACGAAATACAGCACGTGAGGGGTGAAAGAAAATATAATCTGATGATAAAACTAGGGAGATGGATAAGGTGGAGAAGTATTCGGAGGGGAAGTAGAGGATGGACCGTAGGTGAGCGAAAGTAGAGAAAGTATGAGAAACTAAATTAAGACACATGAGATATGGAAGAGTGACCCAATTAGTGAGAAAGAGGAGGAGAAGTGAGGAGGCACTAGGGATGAGTAAACAGAAGCGAAGGTTGTAGGATGCGAAAAGAGTGAAAAGAGGAGTGAGAGGAGGGAGAGTAGAGGACGGATAGTAGAGCAGTAAGAGAGTAACTTAAGGTATATGAGATATGAAAGAGTGATCAAATGATTAGAGTAGTGAGAAAGAGGAGGAGAAGTGAGGAGGCACTAGGGATGAGTGAACAGAAGGGAAGGTTGTAGGATGTGGAAAGTGTGAAAAGAGGAGCGAGAGGAGGGAGAGTAGAGGACGGATAGTAGAGCAGTGGGAGTATAAGAGAGGAAAGTAAGGTACATGAGGCGTGGATGTAAAAAAATGCAATGGGCAAAGAAGGGAGGGTATAAGATGGAAAATGAGGAGAAATGATAAGAAGTGAAGAGAAACTAAAGACTGTTAAGTGGTTGAAAAGTAGTAGGAGGTTGGATTTTTCTTAAAAAGGGTGAGGGTAGTGGAAGTAGCGGATAGAAACCATTTAAAGCAAAAAAGTGTTTCTTTCCTCCTGCTTTGCTCCCCTTCCTCTTTCTTCTTTATAATCATAATATATGTAGCAGTTTGTAGAGATGCAAAATAATGTAATGATTAGTTCTGATTCTGAGTTCAAAGTACGAATTTAATTCCAGTTGAATGCAAACTGAGTTTCTCTAAAATTCTCTGGAGTTTCTGAATAATAATTTCTTCGGAAGGATTTATGAAAGGATAGAGATTAATTATTTACTGCGACTTTGGACCTTAAGCCAGGTACTTACTCGAGAGCTGCTGGAATTTCACAGATATTCTTGTTCGGCACAGTCGTCCAATTATAACTTGCAACCACTAGGGAGTTAGCGTTCATTAATCCAAAACCAAAGCGTGGGTTGAACCAAAATCCAGCTGAGTTTTTAAACCACCCGGGATTGTTTCTAAAAAATAGGAGTATCATATTTTTATTAAGGTGCTTCCAAAATATTTTATTTACTATTTGAATTTCCCAACACTGAAAAAGATTCCAAAAATAACCACTGAACTTTTTCAGAACTTGCAACAAATAATTAGAGGACGCTCAAATAGTTTATGTAAAGGATTATTTATTTAAATTAAACCAAGTTAAATGTTAAAAAGATATGTTAAAATTTACCATAAAATTATAAAACTCATTTATTTTTCGAAGTAGCTCAAAACTAGACTCAAAATTTTGAAAAAATCTTGTTTTCTGAATTATTTAATTTTATCTTCAAATTAATCGTATTTTAGTCATAGTGATTTTTTCTTTTTGTTTTTTTTTTAGAAAAATTAGAGGCTTCTATTTTATAATTTTTAACAAATCTGTGATTTTAATCAGAGCATTCAATCACTGTCGGATTATTTTTTATATAGATTTTAATACGACTGCATTACATTGTAAAAAGACTTGAGCTATGAACTTTTCCCCACACTATTTATTTATTTACAAAAGTAACGCAATTTTTTTTTTAAGTTTTATGCTCTGCTTTAGTAAATTTGAGATTTTCTTAAATAAATTCACGAGGGATTTATAATAATTCATCTTAAACTGCTTTGCAATAACATGCGAGTGCAATTTAAACAAAAAATAATAATTAAAAGTTTAAAATAATTGTTGTAAAAAAAGAGTTAGGTTAACATGTTAGGTAAACTTAAATTCGAGGGTGGCAAGAGAAAAGTTAAAATATTACAAATTGATTTTTAATTATTTCCTAAAATTTTTTAAAAGAGTGTAAGAGTTTTTTAAGCAAAATTTTTTAATTTCGGCTTATTATATAATTGTAGAAAAAAATCTACTAAGTTCAGGTGATATTCAGAAGCTCTGTAATAATTTAAAAATAATGAAAACGTGTCAAGATTTCTTAAGAATTTTGTAAGTTTCACGAAAATAAAAAAACATTCAAGTGTCTAGGAAAAATTAAAATAATTTTTTATTTAAAAGTATCAGCTTAAACCGATTATTTAAAAAGATTTAAAAATTTGTCAAGGGAGAATCAGAAAGATTTTAAGGAAATTTTTTTTATTTTGCAGAATTAAAAAAATATAAGGAAAAATTTCAATACTTTTCAAAGAATAGATGGTTTAGAAGGTCTGACAAGATAAAAAAAAAGAATTTGCTAAAGATTCGTGTGAAAATTTTAAATGATTTTTTGTTTTGCAAAATAAACTTTAAGAAAAAATTCACAAATATTTTCTAGCATATAAAATGATTTCCTGAAATTTCGAAAAATTGCTTTGACGATCTTAAAGAAAATGTTTCAATTTTGTAAGATCAAAAATAGAATATATAGAAATTTTTTTAAAGTTTTTAAGAGAATAAAAAATATTCTTAAAATTGCCGGTAAAGTTTCCAAGATTAAAAGTAATTTTTATGAATAATAATATATTAATTACTTTAAAAAATATTGATGAAGTATTTAATGTTACATCAAAATATTGTTTGATTTATTTCTAGAAAATGCTTCATATTAAATTCCCTTTTATTGTCTTTAAAAATCGTCTATTAACTTTTAAACACAATAGAAGATTAGAAAAGAAAAAATTCATTATTTTAATCTAACAGTATTTTTTGTTAAAGTTTGTAAATTTTTCTATAAAAAAGAAAATTAAAGAAATTACATTTTTAGAAATATTTAATAAAAATTTAGAACTTGGAAAATTGGATTTTTTTTAATGCAAAAAAATTTTAATTAACATCAAGGAAGATTTGATTTAGTTAAGTTCTTAAAACTTTTAAAATAAAAATAGCTCCTTTAAAAAAAAACAATAAATCCAAACGTTAAGTTAAATCTTTGAAATTCGAAAAAGGTTACTTTTTATTAAAAAAATGTAAAAATCTAAGGATATAAATCCAGTTCCATGTACAGTCAATTTTGTATTTTGAGATTGGAAAATAATCATTTTTTTCAAGAATAATTTTATGCAAAGGAACATAAAAAAATATTCACTCATTAAAAAATAGATTTCCAAACCATCTCACTTTTCGGCTCATTAGAAACATAAATATCGATAGAAAAGAAAAAAAGTGAGAAAAAGGGAAAGAATCAACTAAAAACCAACCTCTCACTCTTTCTCTTTCTGCGTCCTTCTTATACTACTTGGGGACCAACATGTTTCGAGGCCAATTTAGACCTCCTCATCAGGGAGTAATTTATTGGATAAACTAAGGTATAATAATATTTTTTAGTGATTAATATATTAAAATTTAAAAAAATTACTTTTAATCTTGGAAACTTTACCGGGAATTTTAAGAATATTTTTTATTCTCTTAAAAACTTTAAAAAAAATTTCTATATCTTCTATTTTTGATCTTAAGAAATTAAAAAATTTTCTTTAAAATCGTTTAAGTAATTTTTCGAAAGTTTAGAAAATCGTTTTATATGCTAGAAAATATTTCTGAATTTTCTCTTAATGTTCGATTTTTAAAACAAAAAATAATTTAAAATTTTCACACGAATCTTCAGAAAATTCTCTTTTTTAAGCTTGTCAGACCTTCTAAACCATCTATTCATCGAAAAGTATTGAAATTTTTCCTTAAGTATTTTTAATTCTGCAAAATTAAAAAAATTTACCAAAAATCTTTCTGATTATCATTTATCATTTTCGTGAAATTAAAAAATTCTTAAGAAATCTTAACAAGTTTTTATTAACTTTAATTTGTTACAGAGGTTCTGAATATCTCCTAAACTTACTAGAATTTTTTCTAAAATTATATAATATGGCGCAATTACAAAATATAAAGAATATTCTGTAATATTTTTAATTTTCTCCTAAAATTTATTCCCAAAGAATCATATAACATTTTTTTATGAATAGTATAAGAAAATTTTTTTATTCTCTTACCACTCTCGAATTTAAGTTTACCTAACATGTTTTTTAAATCCTGAGAAATGAAAAAAAGTGTCTCAAAGTCTACCATATTCTTTTTCCAAATATTTTTAAATCTTCAAAACTTATAATTGTTCTCTTAAGAAAAAAATATGAAATAATAAATAATTGTTGAAATGAATCAATTCAAATATTTATAAGATATTAATATAAACAGATTATAAATTTTATCCTTTTTGTGTGAAAAAAAAATTTTTTGCACCGAAGATATGTTTCATTGTTACACAATTGACTTCGCGTCACAAAGATATTTCTAAAAATAACTAATAAAGTTGTTATAAACGCTTATTGTTGTTTTAAGTAATTAAATTTTGAGGTTTTTGAACATTTAAATTGCCTTTAATCGCCTAAATGACAACAGATATAAGATATTCCCAAAAATAATAATTAAAAATTTTAATAATAAAATTCATTTTATCGGTAAAATATGATAATTTAAATAATTATATCCAATTAAGATAAACAAATAAAAAAATTTTAATAGTTTTTTTTTTAAATATTTAATTTAAAATGTGAAAAAAGAAGTAATTTTCCAAAAAATTAAAGATTTTTTAATGATTCATTATTTTGCATATAATCCAGAAAATGTCATAAATTGTTTTATTATTATTTGTCACACTGAAAAAAATGATTAGTTGAGCCAACTATTTAGTTAGTAAAATATGGTACTGCTAATTTATTAGTTGAGAGTACTATTTTATTAGTTGGTACAACAATTCCATTAGTTGCCACGACTGTTCAGTTAGTAACGGCAACTAATTAAATGGTTGTCCCAACTAACAAAATAGCAGTGGCATATCTTACAAACTGAATAGTTGGTCCAACTAACTATTTTTTTCAGTGCACTAATTCAGAATCTCAAATTATTTTCAATCTATTTTAATGGAAGGAAAGCATTTTTTTCTACATTAAATATAATGCTACAAAATGTAAAACTGCGTACCTACAGGACATCATGTACTTTTCACAGATTTAATCAAACTCACTGATGAGGGCCACCATTGTGTGCCGAAACATTTGAAACAACTTAATTAGTTTTAATTCTCCTGTCCCCAAAGCCAACAACTTACATCAACAATTAGATAGTCCTGTCACTGATTCTGATTATTGTAATGAAAAATAATTTTTAAATTTAATTTTATATATTGTTCGAACATAAAATAAATATAGATGAGCACGAACAGTAAAGAAATATTTTTGATGTGCAGCGTGTAAAATCTCGACGCAAGCTAACTTCTTAAATCGAAAGAAAACTTCTTAGGGATTGTCAGATTTTCAAAAAGAAGTATTTTTTGTATTTTGACATTGGAAAATCATCAAATTTTCAAGAATAATTTTATGCCTAAAAAACACGAAAAAATTCTATCATTAAAAAATCAGA
>JAAAKG020216465.1:0-22048 GCA_010014905.2 Druon quercuslanigerum
TATAACATGAATCGTTAAATAGACTTTTTCGTCTTTAACGAGTTTGTAGGACAACTGTTCCCACAATTTTCCTCTGGGCGTACCTCCTCGATGCATTTTTTAAATTATTTATTGCAAAAGTTAAAAGCGAACACGGCGATCTCAATTAACGAACAGAAAAGTTGGTTATGTGCGGTATTCTTCAAATTTGACGCATGCGCACTGAAAGTTTCCATTAGGACGTAATATACGTCAAATCGCGTAGAAAACTAGAGACGTAATATACGTCGTAACATACGCGTAGATAACCACGTATTATACGTCGAGTATTATACGTTACCAACCCTGCTGAAAGGTGACACTTTTAGTTGTAACACGATGTTTTCCATATGATATAGTAAATCTGATTTTCCAGAACGGCATCAAGATCTCTATCCACCTAACGATGTGTGGATAAATCACATGTGTGGTTTTGCAGGTAAGATGCTGTGAAGATAGATATGACGATCTTATACAGCGTGCTCAGACAAGTTATTGACCTACAATTCGTAGGGTCGGACAAATCGTCCATCTTCGGAAAGAGCACTGTGCGCCCTTCCTACAAACTCACCGGAATAGGTTCTTTCGACTTCAGATACGAGGCGAAAATACGGGCGAGATGCTGAAGTGTTGGAAGAAACTTGTTCCGTCAGAAGGTCTTAAAACCATCTGCATCCCAGTGCGGAATAGTTCTTCATGTCTTTTAATACATTTTTCACCTCGTCGGTTGTGATAGGTGCGCATTCCTCCTTAGGTGTCATGAGGGTACTGCACAGCTTCTTGAAGCTATTTATGTTCTTTGAGCTTTCTTTCAGTGGATGCTGGACTTCATAGACTTCTCTCCAAATTGCCTCGACCTACTTTGTTTTGAGCGGGTGGGCGACAGTAACAGAAGGGCCTTGGAAGAGCCGAGATAGGACAGAGAAAAACTTTGGATTTTCTTTGAACCACCTCTTTCTCTGCTCTAGACTTCTCCTAGCGTAAGATAGTACAGTAAAATCTGTGTAGTTGGCCACCTCTCTAGGTTGCATTAGTTTCACGGAACCGAAAAACATGCACTGATTTTAATAGGACCATTCTTCGATAAGTTGCCCGGCCGCCTGCCTATCTTGATTCTTGGGCGCCTATTTATAAGATTTTCACATATTCTAACCTGCTGAAGTTGGGCATTCAATTTATGCAGAGCATTAAATTAAGATTTTCAGGCAGGTATTGTTCGGGGATTGAGATTAAAGAACTTGAGACTCAGTAAACCAATTAGCCAGCAGAAGCCCCCACTCTAACATCAATGACCAGTACCAGTACGTCATGATCCACTTCGCGAACAGCAGCCAATGATAGGTCAGTGTGGGATAACATAAAATAGTGAACTGTGAAGATTGAATTCATTCGAACTCTAGTCACCGAACAATTCGTGTTAGAAGAGAACATTTTCGTAAAAATCAACGTTTCTGAGGACGACAGAAACATTCTTTTAACCGAAACCTCCCCGACTGCATAATGGGTACAAAACGAAAGTAGACTAATAAATTGGTTATTGGATTGAAGAAAGGAGTTTGGGCCTTACTGGATAAAGGTGTTACTCAAAAAAAAATAGCTGAAGAGTTTTTAGTAGCGAAATCAACCGTTGGGAACATTGGTAAAAACAGTATTCAGATCTTAAAAGCCTGGAAAGAAAACTGCGACAGTGAAAGAAAACGAAAATTACGTAAAACTGAAAATGAAGAAATTGGTTTTTGAGTTTTTCTTTAAATGTCCTTCTATGGATATTTCAGTCAGTGGGCCTATGCTTCAGACAAAAGCTAAGGAAATAGCACACAGTCTTTGTTAGAAAAATTTCAAGGCAGCTACTTTTGTTTTGGAATCTTTCCGAAGGCGAAACAACAAAAACTTTCGGAATCTTTGTGGCGAATCAGCAGCAGCAAATTTAGAAGTAGCAGAGAAATGAAAGTAAAAACTGCCGAATTTATTAAAGAAATACGCACCTAAACATCAATTCAACGCAGATAAATTTACGATACTTTCCAGACAAATGCCAAGAAAAAGCTTGGTCAAGAAAGAAGAAAAGAGCGCAGGTGGAAAGCGAATAAGACGAAAATGTTGGCTTAGCTGAGGTGATTACTCTTTTCCATCCGAAATTCTAAATGACATACTTCCAGTTGATGAGATTATAAACGTCGATGTTGAGTTGATTCTTTATTACAAAATACTCGATACACCCGAGGAAATTTCAGAAACAATTTTAAACAATCTTACAGCAAAATGAACACTCGGATGCCGAATGTCATGATAGTGACAACGACGATACAGTAAATGACAACATTACGCCAATGCCAACTCATAAAGAAGCTCTACGCCATTTAACGCAAATACTGAGATACACTTCTAGTCACCAGGCTCATGGAATGGACTGTTTGTTTAATATACAAAACACCATCAAGTAACATATCTACTCTGCAGTAGTTACGAAAATTAGTGAACTTTTTGCCAAGGAATGTCTCTCACTGTATACATATCGGCCCTTTTTAGGGCCACCAATTTTTTTTTACGAAGAACACTTTAAGATCATTGACATGTTCCAGCTTCTCAGTTGCCGCACAGTTTTTGCAATTTACCTTATTCAAATATATACATACTAGTATTATGAAGAAAACAGGGCGTTCAAATTACATACAATTTCATAAGTTTACCACGTTTCTGAGTTGGCCACATTTTGATGGAACCGTGGCTGGCCAGGGACAGTTTTTACTGTAATGTCAAAAGTTTGCCACCTGCCTCACTTCGCCACATTTTGATGGAACCGCGGCTGGCTGACATAGACAGTTTTACTGTAACCGTATTCTGTTAACTGTATATGATAGTTAGCGAAGAAAGGGACCTAATTCGAAAAAATTTTTTTTTTAGATTTTTACATCTATCGATAGTTTTTTATTTACTTTTTCATATTTAAAATATGCTCGCTGCATGGGCACAATCTCATCATACTTTACCTACACTTTAATTACATTTTTTCAAATATCAGAAATATTATAACCTAAATCGAAAACTCTGATTTAAACTTCTGAGGAACTACAGCCATAAATTGTAACTGAATTTTTTTTCGAGTTGTTTGTAAAGAAGGTTCTTAAAGCACCGACCTTTTGACGATTACATTTTCATTACGAAATTGGCGCGTCGCGCTCGATAATTTATGTCCAATTGAAAAACTTCATTAACATAATTTACTAATATTGTTCAAATCTACTAAAGACAAGGCTTTATACTTACGGATCTCTTAAAAACTAAAATGGCATATTTTTGAAAAACTCAACTGATAGTTTCTAAATATATTTAATATCTAGTGAAGAATTTAAATGAAATTTTCGACATTATCAGAAAAATATTTTTTTCTGAAAATTTTCAAAAGTATATAACTTTTCTAATTTTCATCCAAATGGAAAATTTTGTTTATATAATTTACAAGGCCTGTAAGACCCGCCTGTAAGACACTTTGACCAAATTTTCTAAAGTTTATCGAAAAAATTTTTTTTCAAATTTTAAAAATGCTCTACATTTTTTTATTTTGGTTGGAAATATCTGCTTAACGAACTTAACCTTCATTTTGGGAACCTTAAGAAGTGTATCAAGCATGTCAAGATTAAGCATTGTTCCCTCAGCTTCGAGAATTTTCTCAGTCTGTAGTTCTTAACTTAACCTCTTTACGATACGACCATCGAAAGTGAAGGACGATCTCACCCAGAATATGTATTTTGTGGAAAAACTGGGCAGCTGCAGTTTTCACTTGCCCTTTCGAAGAGGGTGTCACCTATCGATCCCACCAACGATCTTCCGAATTCTAATTGGTCCATCCTGCATGAAGCTCCGAAGAAGATTATTTCAATAAACAAAAAAGCTTAACACCAAATGGTGATGAGGCCGGAAAGAAGCATCAATATCAGGGAAACAAATGCCTCGCGATGGAGTCTGAATTTAATCAACCACTCTAACGAAAAGCAAATGCCTGCCAGTACACTGCGATCGGTCAGGACGTACATAAATCCTTTTAAGCTGAATTATTTTAACCTTGGTCCAAAGAAATTTCACAATATGGCTGATTACTTACCTACTGAAATCATTGAATTAATACTAATTTTAGAGGGAGGTCACGTTAACTACGGCGCGGCATCAAGACTTTACTCTGAACGGTTTCCAGACAGAAGACATCCTACTAATTTAACAATAAGTACGTTGACTGAAAGAGCTTGCAATGGGATTCTTGTTCGTGAACACCGACATGATGACTACAGTGAAAATAATGCGCGCGCTATAACTGTTCTAGCAACTGTTCATGTTGACTCACAAATCAGTACTCGACAAATTGAAAGAGAGATAGGTATACCACAAAGTACAGTATCAAGAATTTTAAGATCTCCGAACTATCATGCTTACCACATTACTCTAATGCAAGCCTTAAGGCCCCATCATATTTTAGCGCGTAATAATTTTTGTCAATGGACTTTGCAAATGGTACAGAATGATCCTAGTTTCTTTCGATATGTACTTTTCTCAGATGAAAGTAAATTCTACAGCGACGGACAGCTCAATAGACATAACTGTTATTATTAGTGGGATAAAAATCCTCCCTGGTACAGACCGATCGATCATCGAAATTGATGGAGTGATATGGTGTGGTGCGGAATAGTAAATGGCTATTTAATTCGACCCTACTTTTTTGACGGAAATGTTGACAGACACACTTTCTTAAAGTTGTTAAGGGACCATTTACCTGGACTATTTAAGAACGTTGACTTAGCAACAAGACAATGAATGTGGCTTCAACAAGATGGTGCTCCACCACATTTTGCACTCATCGTACGTAAGTTTTTGGACTTAAATTTCAATGAGAGATGGATTGGACGAGGAGGTCCATTCAAATGACCCTCCTGCTCACCAGATCTAACATCATCTGATTCCTTTTTATGGGGTTATATTGAAAATGTAGTTTTTGCTCAGCGAACCACAACAAGAGAAGATCTGACGAAAAGGATTTTGGCAGCTTGCGCAGCCATCTCTCGAGAAACTTGGCTGGAAACTGTGGAAGGCCTTGAAAAACCTCTACGTTTGTGTTTTCAATCCAATGGAGCGCACTTCAAACAGTTAGTCCGTGGCTGATTGTAACGATGGTAACAATGGTGAGAAGCAAGGGGACTCACGTTAATCAAGCACCAAAAACGTGAGGTGCAAGGGGAACTTACGACAAGTCATCACCCCAAAGGTCAGTCTTTACATCCTATCCGAAATGATTGCTACTGTCTGTGGGGGTGTTGTTGTGATAACAATCCAAAGCAATTCAGAAAAAGGGCATCTGGACACACACACACACACACACACACACACACACACACACACACACACACAAAACGAGATGAATAATATACGGAAAGTTTTAGAAAGGGCAGAAAATGAAGCAGCGTTCAAACTATGGTTGCAAGTTTTACATCAATGGATTCGCCAAATGGAATACGTTTTGAACATGAAGTTATCGATTACCAATTGAAGTGTGGGCATGCAAAACCAAGAAGCAGAAGGTTTGCCATTCAAGAAAGGAGTAGATCAAGAAAGAAGTTCGTGAACAACTTGGCTTGATAGTGGATACGCCGAAACAAGGTGCTGGTTCTTCCAACAAAGAGAATACAGACAGAAAATTCTTCAGAAATTGTAACATTATTTCCGAATTCACCGGGTTTGACGAATAAATCCTGAAGAATATGTAAATAGTCTTACAAGTTCTAGCACCTGGTAGAGCCATTATCACCAAACAATTCCACGAACATGCTCTTAAAACGACCAACCTGGTCGTTCAGAAAGAAATTAGTATTTCATGCCTGCATCACTACGCAAAATGTTGATCCATGGAGCCAAAATAATAAGACTCCTTCGTCATTCCAATCGGACAATTATCGGAAGAGGCTCAGGAAACCAAAAATAAAGATTTCAAGAGGTGCGGAGAGAATAATACAAGGAAGACCAGTCACATCGACACTAACACAGACTTATTGCATCATCTCCTATATTTTTTTGATCTTCATGTACCAAATCTGAGAAGTGAGTTCGTCCAGCCAGAAAGACCACTGTATTCGTCTGATGTGCGTATCGAACTAATATTAATATTATTCTCATGAAATTGTTCATACCGATAACAATTGGGTTTAAAAAATTAGTCAATCACAGTTAATGCAGGTCTGAAAACGAAGTAAGAATATTGAAAAATGACGAAACTGTGTATTTTTTATTGCATTTGTTTAAATAATCAATAATTGTTATTGGATGATCAAAAATAATGAAGGGGTATCATCAATTAGTGATCTGCAGTTGATTCTGGGTGGAAAACGCTATTCATTCCATGACGATTAGAAAAGATAAGTAATTGTTCATGAAATTGTTTATAACAATGACAGTTATTATTCATCCAAATCCCCTAACGTTACTCGAATATCAGTCAATATTTTGGTGACGAAAAATAGCCGAATAATGCAATTGTTAATTAAGATCGTTTGAACAATTGCGAATTGTTATTATATGAGCAGATATGATAACTGAGTATCATTAGCGAGCTCTATGAAGCTAATTCCATGGAAAATGACTATTCTTTTCGCCACCAAAAGCTGAAGCCATATGACACAAAAATGATTTTTGTTGATCAATTGAGGAAATCTAGTCAGAATCAAGTGACTATACACCGTCAAACCATATGAAACCATTTTTATCTACTTATTTGTTCATAAAAAATTTAATACATTTTTTAATTTATCCTATGGTACTGGAAAATTGTACTTTACTGTACTTTACTTATTGTACCCTTTGCTCATTCTAGGTATTTTGGAATGAATCTGAGTATTCTTTCGGAAATGGTGCTGTTCCAAGTTAATTTTTTTTTATTTTTGTCAATAATTAAAAAAAAAAAGAGCCTAAATTTGAATATACATATGCTCTGATGAGATAAATAGAATTTTCATCAGCTTCAATTTTTTAAAACCCGTTTAAATTGGATGAAAATTTTAGTCGGAAAATAAATTTGTCCAGACTCGTGATTTTCGTCTCACTGTTCGGTGGATTGCGATAGCAAATTCGATTTTCTGATCAGAAAAGAACAGAGAAACTACACACCTGAGATGTCACATTTCTTAAAAGGGCCTTAATTAATACTTTGTACAGAATTTTTAATTTTCCACAAAAACATAATGTTACTCTAGTGATGTCAGAATACTGAATAAGAATACAAAATTGTGCATCGGAAATAAGTATTCTGTTTCAAAACAATAAAAATTGAAAATCACGCTACTAAAGTAGGGAAGGCATTTATTTGGTTAAAATGCCCAAAAAATATATAAATAAGCTATACTGTTTTTCATCAAGTGATAATAATTTCCTGAAATGTTAATGCTAATAAGTTGGACAAAATTATTAGCAAAATTAGTTCGCGTGTTTTAAATTGTAACCAAGTATTACCCAATATTTTATCTACACACTTTATTGTAATGATTATATCCAAAAATCATAATAAGAAAAACTCCTATTACAAAGGATTTTTTATTTAAGGTTTAAGGCTAAGAATTTTTTGGAATAAACTTATTTTCCATAAAACTGTTGGCTTTGAATATTTATTTTGAACTTTCTTCAAACAACATATTATGTACTTTCCTTATTTGTAAGACTTTTATTCTTTTACTGTTAATATATTTATTATTTGAATTCTAAATTACTTCATTTTATTTTAAAATCAGTCGCCCTAAGACTCCATCCGAGACAGTGCGTACCTACAGCACTGGATACCTCCCTTCCATTACAGAGAGAGATCACCACCCCAAGCCTCCGAAGCTGTGTAGAGAACTGGTGGTGGCACTAGAACACGTACTGATTTTCCCCCAATGGACAGGCCTGTCCTAAACTCAAGTGTCCGGACTTATATAGCTGTATAGAAATAAAATAAATAAATCAAATATTCCTTTTTGAAACAACTGTCTGCGAAGTTCGGTTCCTCGTGTCTGCAGAGCGTGCGCGAAGTGCCCAATTCTCATATGTTATATCAGAATGTATTCCCGCACTCCTAGCCGTGTGCGAATAAAATCCACCAGTTATTCGCATACTTCGCACGCATGTTTCAAAAAATAATATGAGATGCTCGTGCGTGAAGTAGGTGATTCAAGAAAAGTGTGAAGTTTTCCACACGAGTTGGAGGAGCCAATCAAAACATAGTCAATGCAATGCACCGGCAAAATCTCAATACGTTTGAGTGGACGGATCGACTTCAGGACGACCGGCTGGAGTTCTACGATATCAGTGTGCCTTTAAAAGAGAAGGTGAAAATGGTGCGTTTGCATGCTCTGTGGTGTCATAACCATAGTGTCTGGTCAACGAGCAAATCAAGAGTAAATAAAAGCCTTTTCCATAACAATTTTAACATAAATTAATATCAATTGACAATTAAAATTGTAATGCAGTAAAACATGTAATTAGGAAACATGTTGTATCAAATAATGATTACTTGAAAAAAAGGAAATTTTTTCTTCAAATTTATTAGGAAAATTATTTTTTGGGAAAATATTTATTAAAAAAGAAGTAAGATTTCATTAAAACTTCATTGATTGTCACCTTTCAAATTTGAGAAACATAAAAAGAGTTCATACACGCTTGTATTTGGTCAAAATACTTTCGATTTTGTAGGCAATTTTCATTGTCAATGTTTCTCTGCTTAAGTGCTTACATTTATTCAAATAAATTTTTTTTTAAATAATCTTACCAACTGGCGGACTGAAGAAGTTAAAGAAAGAGTCGTTTTGTACAGTTTTCGTTACTGTGCGCATAGATCCTCTAGACTTGTGCTTTTGGTTCTTCTTGATCGTTTTGACGGTTACATTTTTACCCTTACGCCAGTCAATGACGCAGCCCTTAAAGAGAATCAAAAATTAATTATTCATTGTATCTTGTTTTAAAAAGTTATAAATATAAATTTCTGTAATTCGTTATGTATAAGAATTTTAATCATAGGCGGAACTAGACCCGGGCATTCATGGTTGCGAAAATCGGTATTTCAAAAATTAAATTATACGTGCATTGGAATATACAGTACCTTCGAAAACTGCTGGTAAGTTTAGCGAAAGTACTATTGAAAATTACTGCTGTCCACGAAACGTGATTACTCGTTCAAGAAAGGAGTGAGAAACGTATTTCAAACCCAATTATAAAGCTTAATAATTTAAGCGTCAAATCAGGCCTATCAGATATTGTTAACCTTTCGAAGAGAATATACCCCGTTAGAAGTTTCAAAAAAATGCAAGAATTTCTCTAATTTTGTACCTCGACTTCAACTTGTGTCATGAACTCAGAAGGTTGTAACAAAATCTCAAATTCATACCACACGGTCTTTGAATTCTAGCATTCAATTTGCGCCAGTAGAACTTAAAAAAATCTTTATGGGTTCTCGAGATGCTAACAAGAATATCCAAGTCTCAAATGACAAGTTTCAGTCGGTGGTTGCTTCTGTCGATCGCAAGAATACTGATCGACGAGAATTTCTTAGATTTTGTTTCTTAATTTCAACACGTGCTGTGACTTAGGATATTTATGGAAAATAACTGAGATTGACAGGGCGTAATCTATGGAATCACAAATTTAATTTAAGTCAATAAAACTTAAAAAATCACTATTTTTATAATTTTAGTCTCCGTGGTTTCTACCGGTAAAAATTCTAGGTATCTCCCGGTTAAGAAATATATATACACGTAATCTCTTTGCAAAACCGATAGTTTTTCACATATGACCAATTGCGGCAATCGATTAACATAAGCGAACATTTTTGTAAGAGATATTTTGAATTTGAATCATATAATAAGCAGGATAAGGACATTTGGCTGGTGTCAAGTTGGGGAAAGGTCAGGGGAACACAGCGAGTGGTGACTTCCGCTCCATGCTGCTAGCTTCTATGGATCTCAACATTAGTCGTCAAAAGATCGACTCGCACTTTCCATAAATACGAAAGAAGTTTTTTCCATGCTGGCGTGTTTAAAAATTGTTCGTAAATATGTATTGCGAATTACTCCTTAACTCTTGTTTAACCTTCTCAGTAACTGCGCCCGAACGTTAGCCTCTAGACTTCAGGTTGACCCGAGGGAGATTTCGAAACATTGCCTCTCAATAGGGCGATAGCGATAAAAATAAATCTGCTTATGCACATCGTAGGAAGTATGTATTGAGAAATAATTATATTCTTGGATTATAAAATCATATATAAATGAAGACGAATGGGCAATATCTGTAACACGACTATTTCTTGAATTAAGGAAATAATATTTATCGCTAGAAAAAATACATTAACACATATATCAATACATTAACCATTTTTTAATTTTTTAAATAAACTGAATTTGTTTAAATAATTCTTTTTTTCCAAAATATTTTCAAAAACGTTATTTATGAATTAAACATAATATTGACTGATTTTGAGTAGTCGGCAGAAGTATTATTCTCCATGTTAAGACCAATGAAAAAAGTATCACCAAGGGGGGCGGGCGTTAGAAGTTCCTGAAGAATGCATAGAATATTTTCTGAATGGCCCCCAAAAGCTTGACGAATAAAAACTGTTTGAACAATGACATGACGTTTTTCACAGAATTTAAGTGGATCAAAATCATAAAGTAGCATAGGATACCAATTTGAGAAAAAAGTTGACATCTCTGGCACAATTTGTAAAAATTTGGAAAATAAACATTAATTAATTGTTTAAATATTTTTACTATTTTTTTTAAATTGTACTACAAACAATGATTAACTATTACATTTCATTCAGAAAATACGATTATATATTTTTCAGAAATAAAAAATTGTAGAAATAAGTTAAATTTATTTAAACAATTAAATTTTCGTAATGTCATGGGTGATATTAAAATTGTCCATTAGTACTTATTTTCGTAAAAAAGGCAACATAAATTGCTGAGAATTAACAATAATACGTAAAAATGTAGTTTTTTATTCTTGAGTCATATTTGGGGTCACTTAAGAGGGACGGTGGTAAGGGTATGGTTTGATTTCGTAAACACTTCTCTTCAATTCCTAAAAAGCGTGGGACATTTCGATCAAACCCCGACGCATGGAGTTCAATTTTTCGAACGTTTCACCACGTTACTTAAATGGAATTTTGAAGTACCCGGTGGCATGTGTTAATATTCACATTTTGAAAAAAATATACGAATTTTCTCTCGTCAGAAAAGGCCCGCACTGTACCACATATATTACATTATATTATATGCAGTTCACGTCTTCAGGGCCGACCTGAAACTGAGGTATCAGGTTATTTTGTAACATTTTATTTGATAAAACAACCGTCATCGCACAAACACACAATATTTTCCCAAGAAAACATAGAGAAGCAATCGAAACCTTAAAGCACCCTAATATCATCAATAGGGACAACGGTTACAATACCAATCCGATTTGGCTTTCCGTCCTCGCAGGTTTTTTAAATTAAGACTTGATTGGCCATCAGGTGCATCCTGTCTCCATCGTGGGGCTCTCTGGCCAATCACAGGCATCGCAGAGAGTATACATAAGAACAACATAACCTGATACCTCAGTTTCAGGTCAGCCCTAAAGAACTGAACTTCAATGTTCACGAAACGTCGGCAAAATAATGGATCATCTTGACAGCATTAAATCTGTATTCAATTAATCTGCCTGAGAGACCACCATGTCGTAGGCATCAAGAGTGATGCTGTCATTTGTGGAAAGTCTGGATGACATAATATCACTTTTTATTTCAAGTTAAATCTTTTTTTAAGCAATAAAGAAAGTAATTTTCTTTAAACTTTTAAAAATGCACAAAATTACGCACCATAAGTTTATTTTGAGAATATTGTCTTCCTAAAATTAAAATAAACTGATGCGAACAGGTAAAAATTAAAAACATCATTTCGGTAACACTACTTTTAGTAGGTATCGGGATAACATAAAATACATTTTTTTATTTTTACTCAAATCATTTTTTTTCTTTAATTATAAGAAATTAATTTGATTTGAACCTCTGTAGATGCACAAATTTAGACAACAGAGGTCTTTTTTTGAGAAAATTATCTCCTTATAATTAGAAAGTATTTTATAATAATTGAACTCAGAAAAGAATAATAAAATGCAATTTTCGGGAACAAAGGTGAGATAAAAAAGCGATAATTTGTCTAGATCATGAACTTGAAGGTTTACCAATAAACTGGCGATCAGAAAACGGCAATAAGATACGAAATCAAGAAAACAATCATTACGCCTATGGCTCAGTGTTTCTATTTATTACACTTTGAGAGAAAAATTGGAAAACAATATTGATAAGACAATTTTTATATACGATCATTTTGTAGTGACCAATCATTCTCAAAGGTTTTTTCATTGTACCTTGAGACAGCCCGTCTTATTTTCATAATTAAAATAAAAACTTAAAGCTACGGGCAAACATTTATATTGATACGCCTCTGACTCGGAAGTGGACAGCCGAGTAGAGCTTAGGGAGGATTCGCCAAATCGTTCGATCATGCGATCGAATGCGTGCGCCATCGGCTAATAAGTGGGGATGGCGTGGGACCAATTCACCTTATATATTGATCCCGGTATCGGTACCAGGTCTCTCTTCTAACTCAACGATCTACGAGGAAGCAACTCTCTTGGTATCTCTTGCTACCTGCACTTAAGACAGAGCTTTAATCTAAAAAAGGGGCGTTATTGAATAAACGCTATTTCTGAGGATTCTCCTTTATCATTAACAACGTTACTTGGAGAATACTATCCTGATTAAGTTTGAATTAGCATAGTAGAAGTGAGTTTGTGGGATTTTAATTTTTTGTCGTATATGCATGATTGTAATGACTTTTCACTCCATGTTCAGTGGAGACCTCGTTGTGCATGTTTGCATTTATTGAGGCAATTTTTATAAATGATCACGTGGTGTGTGCGGCATCACTGTAACGACTTTGCACTTTGTTTCACGATAAAAACGCTGTTGTGCATGATCGCACTAGCTAGTGAAATTTGAATGGGCATTTTTCGTTTGATTCTTGAGAAAAGAATAGTGCCAGAATGTAATTTGTAACGACTTTGCACTTTATCTAACGATAAAGACCTCGTCGTGCGAAGAAAGTTCTTGTCTTGTTTTTTCACTTATATTGGAGGAGAATCCAATCCAGTTCTTTTTAATAAGTTAATAACATTCAAAATACGCAATCATATCTCGTTTGAGTGAACTCACAGTTTATCGTTTGCTACAGAAAGAAAAAGTGATTTCGAATTTTCATGGTCTAACTTAACTGCTGTTCATTTATTCTTCAGGTCTAGTCATAGAATGGTTAGGGCTAGTTTTAAGGTTCTTTTAGTATTGGAACTAATTCACGTTGTTGGTTGCAATTTACTGGACAGGAAAAAGTAAACGCAAATTAAACTAACTTCTCGATTAAAATAAATATCATTGAGATAAGTTTAAAATGCTTCACTGATATTACCAAAAATTAATCTATTTTTTGGTCAAATTTAAGATCTTTATCTAAAATCAGCCAACTTCAATTATGAATAACTTGAGATATTGTAAAAGATAAAAATAATCACCGGTCAGTATGAAGATAATGTTACCACCTAATATTCTATGCGTTTTAATGCGGCAGTTTTAACTGCACACTACTTGGTTGTGGTTTGTTCTATTTATTTGTAAACAGCTCCTCTTCTCGCAGAGGCCCGCGTGGATGCGTAGTCAGGCCAGAAGCCTCTTTAGAATTACGAACTCTACTTTATTTATGCGTATCATTTCGGTAATCGTACGGTGGTACTTTTTTTGTTTATTTTCAAATATGTAAAGGTCGAATTCCCATGGGGCTGAATAGAAGAATTTAACATACACTGGATCTTTGGATTTTGTTTTGAATTATTTATTTCCGATGAATAAGCGTTCTGAAGGGAAAGGTTTGCGGAAGTTTGCGACGCTGTAATACCATCCTGGCCGTTGAGTTTGGACGTGCTGTGTTTTGCTCCGTAATTGTGTGTATATCATAGTATTTAATCTTGGCAATACGGAGCTGCTTATTTTGCGGGAAGTTTCTCTCAGAAAACTTTAAAAATTCTAGTTTTTGGAAGGAACTGTCGGTGTGCTTAACTAGATGGTGGCATGTGCGACCTGTGGTAAAATGGTGACGAGAGGCAACTTCTCGCTCGCGTGTGGCAAACGTGGTACAATGGCTCGTTTTTAAATATATCTGTTAAGGGTATTGACATGATAAAAAACAGAACCCGTGGTATTGTTCTAACAGCTCTCCAAAGGTCAAACAGGGAAGAAACAATTCTTGGTCATCACAATCAGCTGATGATGACCCAGCAAATCCAGGGACGGCTCTCGTATCTTTGGGGCCTGTGGTTGCAACTGATATTATGAACGCAGTGTCGAAGGCGCAGGAAGCAGGATTCCAGCGGATTTCCAACATGTGGAAATATTTTGAAGACACGCCGATAGAGGCTTTTAAGTCTGGTTGCAGGCATTACGGAGAATGCGTTTCGCATATTTAAAGTCGAGGAAAATACTTATTCGAACGTCACAGATATGTCCGAACTCCAAGCAACTACGCCAAAACTCAATTCTCAAAATGTCATGCTCATTAATCAAGTATCGATACTGGGCCAAAAATGCAACAGCTGAGAGCAAGTAGCGCTAAAAATGACTTTGGAATTACGCGGACTACCGTATGAACAGTTTGAAGATCTGTCTGACACCTTCTGCAAGACTGCTGCTGCTCTTGGGGTATTATGCACCAAAGATGACATTATCACTCTTTTTAGAATCCGTCCTGCGGATCCTTCCCGCTCGCAGTTACCACCCGTTATAGTTGCTTAATTGAACCACCAAAATTGAGCCAAAGCACATCGTGGATGACCAGTGATAAATTTTTCCGTATTTAAACCTTTTTTTAAATACTGTTGGAAAAGTAATCATCATTGCTGCGTTTTGTTATATTTTTTACTTCACGACTATCATTCATAACTCGCGGGCAATAGTAATTTATTTACTTTAATTAATTAATTTTTATTTCATTTTCAAAAATAATTCACTAAAACTTTTTTTTGTAAATGTATTTAAAAAATTCAATTTTCCGATATTTTTCAGTCTTTCTACTTTTCATTTTAATTTTTAAACATTAATGCAAGATGCATTATTTACAACTTTAACGTATTACATAATGAAGGCTTGTAATTTTGAAAACGTTTACCTATTTTACTGTTGTTTTTTTATTCATTTATAAGAAGTCAATTGTTTTTTTCTTTCTAGGGCAAATTTTTCTAGTTTTTGTAAAGGCTGTGAAAGCAAGAAAACCGAATAAAAACGAGGAGTTTTGGTTAATAATAGACAACGCATCCTGCCATTCATCGTAAGAAGAGTTAAAATTAAACCTCAAATCAAGGCATTATTGAAAGTATGAAGAGAAATTATTAAAAAAATCTTTCTACGACGTATGCCATTTGACGACATATCGGGGGATATTGTAAACTTCATGAAAAAATGGGCACTGCTTAACACAACTTTTGCCACAGCAAGAGCTTGGAACGAGGTTCCGGAGATAACAATGGGGATGTTGATATTTCTATTCTTTAGTGAATCATTATTGTATTCCAAGAAATATTTTTTTATTGAATAAGAAACATGTTTTTTTCTTAGTAAAGTCTGAATATTGCTTCAGCTCGCGGAATTAATCGCCAAACGCATAGATTGGTTATATCTTTGTGACGTTATTATCCGCGGGAAAATTCAAACTACCTAAATTATGCAAATTAAAAAAAAGAAAAATGGTTTCTGAACATGCATTTCAAAGTATAAATGTATCTAAATGACTTTCATGTATTATTTTTAAATAATTATTACGAAGAAAAGAATTGAAAGTCTGCCCAAATAGCTTCTGCCCATTGCCGACGTGTTGGTATGTTTTGCGACAAAGTAATACAAATTGCACTCAAATTTTCATCCTCCTTAGAATCACATCCTGTTTCAAAACACTTCTTAGCTCCTGATGTACATTCTTTAGAGAATTCGCTGATTTTCAAACCCATTTTTTGTTTATATCTTTTACCTCGCTTGATTTGGCTTATATTTTCAATTTCTCGTTTTTTAGTGATTCTAGGCAATGATGGGATAGCTTAAATCTGCTCATATTGATAATCAGCTGGATCAGCTGTCAAGAAGAAAGCCGCGATGGTCGCAAAACCTAATTGATCCAAATTTTGAAAAGTAACATGGCGGCTAAAGTGGCCTGATTGGTGCTTAGTTCTTTATCTTAGTGACGTCACATATGTTTGAATGTAAACTGGAAATTATTTTCTTTTCAAGCAACATCCCCATTTCGAAATGTTGAAAAATATTGCTAAGGGAACAAGCTCCGGTTGTGGAAGTGCCCGTTGCTAGCGTAACTGATGTCACAGACTTTTTAAATTCGGTAACTTCATTTAAAATTCATTTGAATGAGGATATTAAGGCACGGTTTCAAGATGCGGAAAACCTGGAGACCTGCAAAGATCATACAGAAAAGGAAAAACCTGGAGAACGCGTTTTATGCTAAAAATGAGATATATTATTGTATATTAATTATAAAAATAAGAAATTTGTTCATAAATATGATTAAAGGGTGGATTAGAATAACTGTGAAGTTAACTGCGGAGAGTCTCTCGGTTGTCCCACGTGGAGAACCACGGTAATTCGTTCTTTAAAATAGAGCCTAAATTAGAAAATCTTTGATTGGAAATTTCTGAATTTTTGGAGGTTCGGAATTTCAAATTTCACATTTGTGTAGTTTCAAATTATATCAAAAGTCTTGTCAGTCAGTTTTTAATTTACCAATGTTAGATTTAAATATTCTCAATTTTTTTATTTAAATTTGAAACGTAATTTTTTTTTAATTCTTCGAAACTGTAGAGTATCAAATTAAACGACTTAATATATGCTCAATTTTCAGTTTAGTTGATTTATAATTAAACCGTTTTGAATTAAATGTCTCCAGAATAAATTCAAAACAATGAAAAATACAATAATTACTCAAATGTAAGTCTTCAGCATAAGAACATTTGAGAACCACGAATTGAATATTGATTTTTTTAAAGGATAAAAAATTCATTATCTTAAAACTTACTTCAGTTCAACTTCAAAAAATATAATTCATTGTTTAAAAACTGTTAATTTCTAAGGGAGTTGCTTTTACTTAAAATAACTAATATTTGTAGGCGTTTGAGTGAAAAAGTTCTAATATCTCAATTTTTCGCGAACAGTTTTCTGTTAAGTTTTAAATTAAGCTTGGAGTCGTTTAAGCTTCAGCATATTTATTTTATCCAATTTATACGCAATGGTGTTGGCCGAGAGACTGCGGACGGATGTCGAGGGGAAAGAAATATTGTAGGCGGGCTTTAGGGGGGTACGAACACTGTCGATAAAATGTAAGTCCTGCAGAACGTGGTGAATAGAGAATTAACGAAGAAGGAGGCATAAGTGTATACAGATTGATACGAAAAGGTATTTTAGAAAGAATAAATTGCAGATGGAATTGCAGAAGGATGCACGAGGAAGGAAGGTATATGAAATGGTTAACCATTAAGTCCTGAACGGACGTTTTTTCGTTACTATTTTCCGCGGCTGTTTCTGAACAAAATTTTCTGAACTTTCAGAATCTGTGTTCAAAATTTTAAAAAAATGTGATCCGAAAAAGTTATGTTTATTTATTAAAAACAAAACGCATTTTTCCCCTTGTATATATTTTTTCGATTGATGTTTTCTCATCGCATTTCTGTCGGAGTTCCTTCAGAGAGTCATTATGAAATTCAAGATGGCGACATTCCTGTTCAATGCAAATCACACGGTAAGCCGTATACAAGTGTTTTTGGGGATCGCTGATGACGAATCTGTTATCATATTTACCTAATTCAAGATGGCGGATCCAAGATGGCAGAGGAAAATTCGAAAATTGCGTCTTTGTTCATAAAAATTGTTATGTGGGAAGTTTTGGTGGCACTGATTAGGAATCCGTCATAATATTTGCCGCATTCAATATGGTGGATCCAACGTGGCGGACAAAACATGCCAAATACCATCGTCTTTCGTGTAAATTAGTATATAGGGGTTTTACAGGGCGTTAATTACGAATCTGTCATAAAATTTACTGAATTCGGGATAACGGATCCAAGATGTTGGACGAAGACTTTCGAATTTGGTGTGTTTTTCGTGAATATAGCAGCAATTTGGTGCCGTGAATTAGAGCGAAAAAATGGACTTGGGTGATCCTGATTCTGCTTATTCAAGCATCTATTGCTAATGCGACCATTCTTCGCAATTTGGTCCACGGCGACACCAAAGTAGGAAGTAAATAAATGGGGTTGGAAATCGCAAGAAACTATCTTTAAAAGAGCGAAAAGAGCGATACAAAAGCACATACAAGAGTGGTTGTCAAATTGAAAAGGAACTGCCAAAATTTCAACAAACGTGGGACGAGAACGCAAAAAATGTGTACGGGCTTCGATGTATATCTGTTCCAAAAAGTGGTAATTGACAAAAAAAAATAATAAGAAATGGCCTTCACCTCCTCGTGGTGAGAGCTGAACAACGGCAAAATAGTTTGGCGGCTAAGGAACGCATTCTGTCTCTTTATTCACGAAAAACACACCAAATTCGGAAGTCTTCTTTCGATATCTTGGATCCGCTATCCCGAATTTAGTCAATTTTATAACAGATTCGTAATTAACGCCCGGTAAAACCCCTATATACTAATTTGCACGAAAATTGATGGTATTCGGGATGTTTTGTCCACCACGTTGGATCCACCATTTTGAATTTGGTAAATATTATGATAGATTCGTAATCAGCAACCCCAAAACCTCCTATAAAACAATTTTAATGAACAAAGACGCAATTTTCGAATTCTCGTCTGCCATCTTGGACTCGCCATCTTGAATTCCGGAAAGCTGATAACAGATTCGTCATCAGCGATCCCCAAAAACCCTTGTATACGGCTTACCGTGTGATTTGCATTGAACAGGATTGTTGAATCCTGATGATCGCCAAATATCTGGAAACCTTCGGCTTGAAGCCGCCATATTGGAAGTCGCCATCTTGAATTTCATAATGATTACTTCTGGATTTCGAATATTACGGTCCATGGACGCAAAATCTTGACTCTCTGGACGAACTTCGACAGAATTTCGATGAGAAAACATCAATCGAAAAAATATATACAAGGGGAAAAATGTGTTTTGTTTTTAATAAATGAACATAACTTTTTCGAATCACATTCTTTTGAAATTTTGAACACAGATTATGAAAGTTCAGAAAATTTGGCGCTGGGAATGATTACTTTGGAATGTTTTTTGGACGGATTTTTTATAGCAGAAACAGCCGCGGAAAATAGTAACGAAAAAACGTTCGTTCAGGACTTAATGGGTTAAGATGAATGGCATGGGGACATAGAACGCAGAACTAAAGGAGAGAATAAGGAAGTCAAGGTTTAACAGGAACTATGTGTGGATTACGCCAACCCTAACGATACAAATTTCTGAATATTGACTGAAGATCCTCAGGCTCAGAGAAGCTTCAAGGAATAATCTCCATAGGTAGTCAGGTAGATATTTTAAAAGATCCAGGTAGCTCGTTTAAATAGTCTAAAGGCTTTAAAATGTTCTTTTCGAAATTGAAATAAGAATTCGATCATAAATAACAAACAGCGAGGCTATCTTAATAGAGTAGCAGACACTCAATAAAGATCCTTTGTTAAGCTTACAAATTATAATTTAGTAATAGATTTTTTAAATTTTAAAGTTAACAATCTAAAACATAATAATACGGGATCTACGGGTTTCAGTCAATTCAGATATTTACCTTTTCTTTTTAGATGCTTAAAATTGGAATGAATATAACGTGTCTCCTATATGGAACGAGATACGCCAAAACTGAAAACATTTTTTAATTCAACTCCAAAATAGTATACTTGTATATAACTACTGTAAATAACTCGTCCCGCCCGGTATGTGAAGAATACAATAGGACCATTATATGACTGTGCATCACTCTTAAAAGGACCCAAATCAGCTAGACTATCTCTAGAGACGAAATCATTCAAATCGAGGCTGCAGATACCCTCAAACGGACCAGGATTTCTCGCCAAAGAATATTCTGAGATTTTTATCGGTAGGGAAGGGAAGGTGCGCAATGTGGATGCATGGAGGATTTTAATAGGTTCTGGCTTCTAGAGAGAAGAGGATGTGTGGATTATGCGGCACGGGGGATGCAAAAGTGAAGCATTGTTTCGATTTTGAGGAGATAGAATGAAGTGAGATAAGTATGGAGGTATTGTTGCACGAAAGGGAGGGGCAAAGGGCAGAAGCATAGGTGAATGAGGTTTTCGGTAAGATCAAGAAGAAAAGAAGGAAGGAGAAAGAAAGATTGTAAATAGGAGATGAAGTAGGTGTAAACAAAATTGTAAATAGTGTAAATAGTAGATAAGTATTCGGTATTAGCCGCGGGGGAAGAGGTTGGCAATGCGAGGCAAAGTGAGAAAGTAGGATCATGCGTGCGAGGCAAAACGAGTAAGTCAAGGCTATAAGAGGAAGCGGTCTTAGAGATCGCTTTAAATTTATATTTATTTAAATTAAAAAGTTTTTTATTTTAAATTACAGTGAAACTCTGAGACTGGATCAGTTTTGGGGCGGGAGGAAGTGGGGAATTAACCAGATAGAGTGCCGTTTCGTAAAAAACGCTTTTGTTTGTTCACGCCTAAGCGATTGCCGCTCACCCCATGCAGCTCCTTTTACTCCTACTTGCGGCGCGGCATCAATTAATATTCATGTACGGAACTCCTGAATATAAAATACAATTTTTCAGTTTTGAACCCTTTGAATCAAAAATTTTACAAATTCAATTCCTTTCTGACAAAACTGTCCAAATTTCAAACTTGTTGTCGAAAGTTTCCACCTTCCTGGGTTTTATTTCCAGACATAAGCAATAAAAACACTGTTAAAATATATATAATTAAAAATCTATAATTAAATAAAAATTTTAATACATATCATATTCGACTAAACTGATGAAATTTGAACAGTTTTATTAGAAAGGAGTTGCAATTGTATAATTTCTGATTAAAAGCGTTCAAAACAGTAAAAATGCAAAAATTTAAACACCGGAATGCTGAAACTTAAACGAATGGAAACTTCTTATAAAACTAAAAGAAATTTATTTCCTACAAAATTGAGATATTTAAACTTTTAGAACTCAATAGCTTACAAATATTATTTATTTAAAGTAAATGCAAATCCTTTAGGAAGTAACAGTTTTTGAATGGTTAATATTAAATACCTGGTTCTAAAATCTCCTTGTTGTGAAGGCTTGCATTTAATAAATTGTCCTCTAAACTTAATGCTGTACAACTCTTAAGTCTTTTCATTAATTACTTTAAAACTTCGATGAATTTAAAAAACCAGTATATATTTTAAGTTTCAAATTGAAACAAAAAAATTAGAATCTCTAAATATAAAATTGTCAAATTAAAGACTGATTATCAAGACTTTCAAAATAATTTAAAGCTACAAAATTGGGATCATTGAAATTCTGAACCCCTAAAATTCAAGAAATCTTGACCGTGATTATCAACGTGGGACAACCGAGCAGCTCTCACCAGCTAACTTCACAGTTACTCTAATCCGCTCTCTAAATATGAGTTTGATTACAGAAATCCGAATTTGATGACAGTCAATCCGTAATAGAAGATACAGAAAGCAGTGTTACAGTTCAGCTCACCGAAAAAATAAAAGCAACCCGAAAGACGCCTACGAAGTATTTTTAATTTTTCGCGCGTGGCTTGAAGAAAATGATGAATTTCAAGCGATGAAATTGAGCAGTTGAGTCAATACAAGACTTTCTGGAAATAAAATGGCACGATATTATATATAGTTTCCGGTTTGTAAGGTCCAAGAATGAGAGACAGTAGTTTTAATTTTTAAAAATGGCAACGTT
>JAAAKG020216476.1:0-22045 GCA_010014905.2 Druon quercuslanigerum
TTTATTTGGTCTTGTGATATACGCGTGGTTCTTGCAGCTTGACTTCCAGCTAGCATAACCACGGGTTTAAAAAAAAAAATAAAAAGTACTAAATTTAATATTTGGGCATTAATTAGCACTAAATTAAAACTAAATTATAGAATAAATTTTTAAAAAAAAATACGTTGTGGTTCTGTCCACTTGAGGGATATTGCCTAAAATTTAATAAAACATTGAAATTTACGCTATTTTTTGCAATACCTACTTAAAAAACAGGCAAAATGCTTTCACCTTGGGCAATTTGCTTAACATTTTCATTATATTATTTTGATGCGATGATAAAACCGCAATATAACGAAATTACAAACTCTTTTTGCGTAAATGCATCAGAGTTCAATTCAAAAATTTTCCGATTAACGAAAGCTTGCTTTTTTAGCGCGTCAGGTCGCGGCTGTTTCATTATTCCTTTCTTTGCGGAGTTGATTTTTGCGTATGTTTCAGATTGAAAGCCTAATGAAGTCTCTATAAATATGTAGATATTCGGATGCGAGGAATAAAAACGTGCATTCAATCGCTGGTGAAATAATTCACATGCGTTTGTCGACCGGTATATAGTATCGGCCTTTGAAAATTAACAACTCAGCAAAAAAAAATGATAGAGCAATAAAAAAATAGTAATATGAAAGCTAAAAGTGTTCTACGTAAATGAGCTTGAAGATGTTTATGCAAAAAAATGTTGTGCTTTGCAGACAGAAAAATGTACAAAAAAGTAATGATTTTCGGGTGCATTTAAGAAAAGTCAAGTTTAGAGCATTATTTCTTAAGCAAGGGGCAATGGGAAAAATTTCATGAGTATGAGGAAAACTGTTATGAATACATTGCAGTTGAGACATTTGAGAAATAATAAAAGTTGTTGCTTAAAAGTACAAAAAGATACAACTTTATTATCTTCAGTTCTAATAAAGATATTAAAGCGTTTCAATCTGCAAAATGTAACGGATAGGCTCAGTAATTATTTTGAACCATCCGAAAGGATTGAATAGCCTTATTTTTTGCGAAAATCGCAATATTTTTACACATTTTTTTGTCGGAAAACAAGTGCCAGAAAGCAGCCCAAACCTTTTTTTTTACTGCCGACCGCTCGTGCCTTTCTTCGACCCGTGGTTCTAAATCCTTGGGTGACACCTGGCACGTTCTCGGCAGCAAAACAAAAGTTCGGGCTGCTTTCTGGCACTTGTTTTCCAACAAAAAAAATGTCTATAAATATCGCGATTTTCACAAACATTCTTCCGGGTGATTGACAATAATTACAGAGCCTATCCGTTACAGTTTGCAGTTTGAATCGCTATAATATCTTTAATAGAACTGAAGTTAATATAGTTGTACATTTCTGTTCTTCTAAGAAACAATGTTTATTATTTCTCCAATTTTTTAATTGCAATGTGTTCACAACAGTTTTCCTCATACTCATACATTTTTTCAAATTTTTCCCATTGTTCCTTGTATAGGAAATAATGTTCTAAACTTGACTGTTTTTAAATGTACTCGAAAATCCTTACTATTTTTACATTTTTTAGCCTGTAAAACACAAAAAAATTTTACTTAAACGCCCTTAAGTTCATTTACGTATAACACTTTTAGCTTTCATATGACTATTTTTTTTTTGCTCTGGAATTTTTTTGGATCTTCAAAGGCAGATGCCTATCATTTTCTCGTCGATAGTAGTATTGTAGTCGTTACACGCCAAAATCTACTGCACCCCTACAAATTCTCAAATTTAACTTTATAAATATATACGGCACTGTTTGGAATTTTCCATTCAATTTAGAGTCTTGGGTTTAAACTGAAAGCATTGCATCTAAATAGTCTACAGTTTTCCGCCCATTTCTCATTAGCATCCAGGGATCTGTTGTACATATTATAAGGTTTAGCGGAAGTAAGCCGTAAGATTAGAGAACCTATTTTGAACGAGGGATTAAAGACAGGTCAATTGGCGCAAGTAGCCTACGCCCTCTGGAAGTAGTAATTTTAATAACCACAGAACTCTATGGCCTTTGAATCAAAATTGGAAAGTGTAAAAAGTTGCTTAAACTAAGCGCTGGAGTGATCTCTTTGCTTTTCTTCCGCAACTAGAAAATGAGAAGCTCTTGACTTTACGAGTGCATAACCCTCTGGGAACTTATTAGTACTCTGAATATCGCGTAAAAGTGAAGAGATAGCTATAGCTTCCATAGGTCCTCAGGAGGGGAATCTCAAATTTTCAAAGAAGTTTCGCTCAATCTCATATCCTGCGTCGAACTAGAGTGATAAAGATCGCAAGTGCAGTGAAGCGTGGAAAAGAGGGAGTGGTGGGGTGGGTCTCCTTTACATCCTTTCCGTTTGATTTAACGTGGTATGCCCCATATGCACATGGACCGCTGCGCTGGTTCCCGATGTGGGTAGACTATAGAGACTGTAGTATGTAGAGGTAGAGGTATGCGGCAATGTGACACGTGGAGTACATAAACCCAATAAATAAGCGTATATTGCGGAGAGATGAGTGTGCATAGGTTAGGGGGTGGATATGGTTATATAGGACTATAAGTTGGTGTCGGAGTTGCTAGGCGACCCAACTCAGCAGCGTTCTTTCCACTCCAAAACCCAGCATCCCTTAAACAGCCCACTTTCAACCCCTGAGCGTTCTCTCCCTCCTTCCATTCGTCCCTTCTTCCCTTCTTCCCTCTATTTTTCCCTCTCGATCCTCGATCGTTTTCCCTTTCTAGCTGGAGTCCTGGACCAACCAACCAACCCTCACTCGCCTCACTCGCCTCACTCGCCTGCACCGGATCAATGCACTCTCGTGAACCCTCTTCGAATGAGTATGTGCACCAGGAACATGCAGATTGTATAAGCTGTATGTTGGTACTCCTGTATCGTCCGTCGGTCGTACTGCGTGGAATAATGATTAATCCGGGATTAACGACGATGTCGGTCGAACCGAGGTTCAAAACATTTACGATCCCATTCCCCAAGCCGGGGTTGAGCTCGCTCGACATCGAAAAGCTAAGTCACCCTCTTCCGGAAACGGACGCTGAATCCGAATACCCTTTCTTCTTGGGATCAAAAGATTTTTAGTGATATTTAGCCTTTCATTTTTACCTTTTACTGGGATTGATTTGTTGCAGAGTAAAGTACAAAGCATAATTATAAATCCAAGAGGTAAATTAAAGCATTGGCTGAAAGAAAGTTTTATGATCAGAGACTTTGTCACGCTGGCATCTTTGCTCATAATTGGAGGCTTTTTGATTCGAAAATTCATCCTCGGTAAGGCTAAAATTGATGTTGGGAACATGACTTATTTAAATTTTTTTTAATGTATTTTTTTTCCTAAAACTATTTTGAATGCCGACCTATTATACTTTAAATAAATGTTTTTGTTTTTTTCCCCGGTGTCTTTAGCCGCTTTATTCATTATATGCTTCCATCCAAAAATATTTATTATTATTTTTCGTTCCTGGATAAATTTATTAAATAAAGAGTGTATGGAGCTATTTTTCAGTACAATTTCCGGGGGGAAAAGAAGCATTCTGAGCAGAGATTATAGTGGAACAAAATCAAAGAATTAAAAAATATATCTGGCAAATATTCGGGAGTTTCGATAAGAATAAATTTGGTATTCTAATTTGAAATTTTTTTATTCCGTTTATAAAAGATGCTATGAAAAAATTGTTAAAGTATTAAGATTATGGTCTTTTAATATTAATGATCAGGAGAAATGAAAAATAAAGTTTTGTGGCCACCCACAAGAAATTATGTTCTAATACTTTTATCAGAGATTTATTTACCTTAAATTTCTATTTATTTTTTGTGATTGTTTTCTTATGAGAAATATATTTTTAGATACAAATTTTATAATTCATTTTCAAATTTTACGTTTTTTTACGTCGTTTTTGCTTAAAAATTCAATATTTTTGATGAAAAATTGGCATTTTGGATTGAAAATTCAACTGCAAGATTTCTAGGTTTGAAATTCGACTTTTTTATTGAATTCGATTTACAAATTCTTTGTTTTTAGTTGAAATTTAATTTTTATGGTTAAGGCTTCGACTGTTTTTTTTTTAAATTCATCTTTTCAGGTAAAATTCAACTATTATTTTTAAATTAAAATTTGCATTCTTTCTTCTTGTTGAAATATCTAATTATTATATTATTCGTCGAAAATTAATTTCTATAGTTGAAGATTGAACTATTTGGGTAAAGATTAAATGAATTTCTTCAAATTTTTTTTTTTAAGATTCATTATTTCAGGTGAAAATTAATTTTTTTAACTTAAAGTTTAACTATTCCAATTCAAGATTTATCACGCTGAGTTAAAAATTCATCTCTTTGGTTAAAACTTTAATCATTTTGTTGAAAATTGTTCTTTTTTAATTAAAAATTTAATTACGTTGGTAAATTTTTATCCATTTTGTTTTTTAAAAAAATTGTGTTTAAGGTTCATGTCATTGACTAAAAATTACTTTTTTTGTTTAAAATTAATTTTTTTAACGGAAAACGTAATTTTTCCATTTATTTTATGAATTGATCTTTTTTAGTAGAGGCTTTGGTTTTTTATTTCCTCTGTTTTGGTTAAAAATTTAAGTGTTTCGGGTGAAGAATAACTTTTTTTTTTAATTCATATTTTTGGGTTGAAAATTCAACTGTTTTGCAAAAATTGATCTTCGGGCCTGAAAGTTCAACAATTTGAAGCAATAATTTTGGAAAATTCCATATTTTAATGAAAAATTAAATACACTATCAACTTTTGAATTTTTTGTTGAGAAGTCATCCTTCTACGTTGACAATTTAACTATTTGGTTACAAATTCCCCTATTTTGTTCAAAATTAAATTATTAGGTTAAAGGTCCTTTTTTTTAAATAAATTGAAAATTCAAATTTTTGGTTTGAAAATTTAACTTTCCAAATAAATAATCTTTTGGATTGAAAATTAAAATATTTTTTTAATACACCTGTGTTTGAAAGAAGTTTAAATTTTTTACCCATTTCTTTATTTAAAAATTTATCTTTATATGTTGATTTAAAATTTAACTATTTTGTTGAAGATTTCTCTCTTTTGCTTTAAAGTTCAAGTATTTGATTGTAAATGGTAAATTTTTTTTCAAAGTTCAACTAGTTTTTTAAAAATAATATTTTTTGTTTCCCATTGCTTTATCAATCAGAATCAAAATTATTTTCCAAAATTTCTCGTTCCATGTCAAAAATGACCTGTTCCAAGACCAAATTACAACTTTGATTTACGAAATTCCTTGTTCCAAAGAAAAAATTAATATTCTTCAAGGAAATTTGTTTAAATTTTATTTATTTATATTCACTGAAAATTACCTGTTCCAAAGTAAAAATTCAAAATCTTCATGGAAATTCCCTGTTCGAAACTCAAAATATATTTCTATTACACTAAAATTATATTTCGCAACTTAGAATTTTAATTCTAATTCCGTATACGAGATTCTTTCTATAGTTTTGTTATTTATTATATTAATATTTTATATGTATTTTATTTCTCTGTTTACATATATGTAAAATAAAATTGCCAGGTTCTTTACCCGATGGTCTTGGACCGAAAAGTCGATTTAGATTTTCTCTAACAAAATTGAAAAAAACCTTACAAAGGAATCAAATATATAAACATGTAATAATTATAAAGGAAAATGTGACAAGTAAAAAAATGCAGGTGGCGAGAATCGAGCCCGAGCCTCTGCGTACAATCTGGGCACTATAAGGCTAAGCAACTCGGTCACTTGGGAGTTTTTAGATTTTACGGCGGCAGAGGGCGGCTTATAATTTTTTTGTTATTATCACAGAACACGTCTGTTCTCACTTGTACTGTCTTCTTTTTTTTGTGAAAAAACTATTAAGAAAATTGTAAAAGGGCGGAAAATTTGAGGGTGGTCTAGGTTGGTATGCGACTTAAATTCGTCTCTGGCTATTTAATTGGAGATTTTAATTATAGAATGCAGATAATTAAAGGGATGAGGTGGGAAGCCAGGGTGGCATTTCGTTGTGGAGCCTCTTAAGAGGGACTGGCAGATGGCCAGCAGATGTCTGCCATCTTGTGCTGATTGTAGGTCCAGGCAGAGTCGAAAGGTATCTACTTGCAGTTTGGTGGTCTACTATCTTTAAACTCGGATTTGGGCCGCCCGTAACATAAACAAAATTCACGTCATAAATAAAGCAAGTCACACTGGACCTCAATTCCCATTTCCAAAAATTTTCCTTCAGCATAACATCGTTTCCCCATTTTCACTTTTGAAATTTCAAAGTTTAAAATTACCGGGGTTTTATGAAACATACGAGAAAAATTTGGTTGAAAAATGCGAAAAATAATTTCACAAAAATATCACTGCTGACCGAATTTGAACCGTACCTCTTTTTAGGCTTGCCAGCCCCTTAGGGGCCGTTCAAAAACAAAGTCTTGAAGTCAAAATATTTTCTTCGGTTTCATACGTCTGAAATAAAACAACCAAAATATACGAATATAATATTATAAGTTTCACAATCCAAAATTCCCCACAAAAAAAACAATAATAATTCGATTTCCAACCAAAAAGTTTAATTTTCTATTAGAAAATATGACTTTGCAACGAAATAGTTGTCTTTCAAACTCAAGAAGACGTTTTTTTTAATAGGCAGTTACATCTAAAATTCAAAAGGATGACTTTTTAATGAAATAGACGAATGTTCAATGAAACAGTTAAACTATAAATTAAATTAACTTTCTACTAATATATTTGTATTATTTAAATAATTAAATACTCAACAATGTAGTTGAATTTTGAGTTAAAATGACGAATCTTGAACAACAAAACATTATTCCGAAGCAAAAGAAGTTTCACTTTCAACAAAATAGTTGAATTTCCAATCAAAATAAATTAATTCCCAACGAAAAATTTAATATTTGATATACAAACAAAACAATTTACTTTTATATCGCAAGCAATCGAATTTGAACACAAAAGATGCATTCTTAAAGAAAAATGATATAGTTTCTGTTTCAACCAAAAAATAGTCGAATTCAATTAAAAATTATTAGTCCTCAACAACAAAGCATGATTTTTTATAAGAAAAAAAAGATTGACTTCCAATAATTAACTAACTAAGTAGTTAATTAGCATAAAGTGGTTAGTTAACATCTTTAAGCAAAAAGATAAAATCTCTACAAAAAAGATGAATTTTCAGAATAGAAAGATTTTTGAGGCAATAGAGAAAACGAAATTTAAACTAACTTTTTTTAATTTTAAGCCAAAAAGGCGAATTCTATCCAAAAAAGTTGAATTTTCATTCGAAAAATATAAATTTCTAACGAAAAAGTTAATTTTCATCAAATAGTTGAATTTCATACCAAAATAATAGAATATTTAACCCAAAAGAAAAAGATTCTACATAACAGTGCCATTTTTGAGCCAAAAAGACACAATTTTTTACAAAAAATTTGAGTTTTCTACCCGCAAATATGAATTTTCAACAAAAAGTTAATTTTTACCAGAAAGTTGAGTTTTCAACTCAAAGCAATCAATTTTTAATCAAAAATATAGATAAATTTGCAATTGAAAAGATCGATTTTCAACCATAACAGCGATTTTTAAAAAAAAAGTTATAAGTTTTAAGTTTTATTAAAACGTTAAATTGCAAATTTTAAACTTTAAATTAATTATTTAATTAAACTTTAAAAATTAACAATTTTATACATGTAGTTAAATTAAAAAAAAAAATTAAATTAAAGTTTAAAATCTTTGTAACATTGACATGAAAAAGGGTCATTTTCCTTAAAAAAAGTTGGCTTTAAAACCAAACATTTATCTTTTTTTTTTATTTTTAAAAATCAAAAAAAAAATTTACTTCATGCCAAATTTGGTATCTATATAATTTAGCTATATTATTATAAATAATTTATTAATCAATTACTTCAAATTTAATAAACTAATTTCTTTAATAATTCTCTTTGCCTAAGAATTTAGGCAAATTTCTATCATTTAAGATACACCTCACGGTTATATTAATTTAAACAATAAATATTAATAATCTTCGATTGCGATGCTGTTTATAATTAATTAAAATGTTTTACAAAGTATTTGAACTTTCAACCAAGTAAATCAATTAAAACAAAATATATATTTTTGATCAAAAACGAAAATTCAAAAAAGAAAACGTACTTTCAACAAAATTTTAAGAAAAAAAATGTTCTGCCGAAAACGGACTTTTCAGTTTTTCAAAGTTTATTTTAAATATTTTTCACATATAGTTTTGAAGAAACTGCGAAAGTATTTTTAAATTCCACTTGACATTAAGAAAGCTTAAAAACATTTTGTTTTGAACGGAATGTATTGTATAAATAAACAAAGTGAAAAATACAGCCTTTATACAAACTAACTGTAATTATGAGTAATGAACAATAGTTATTTATTTGACAAAAACGTCTTAAGAGGTTTTTTGGATCGCTAATTACGAATCTGAAGACAAAATTGCAAATTTCAAAACGGCTGATCCAATATGGTGGCCAAAAGCTTAAAAATTGATTTACGAGTTTGGAATAAAATGTTTGAATTTTCCAAAATGGCGATTCCAAGATGGCGTACAAAGATGTAAAAAGCTAATTGTATCCGCTATTCTGAATTTTTGAATTTTGACTTCAGATTTGTGAGCAACGGCGCAAAGGATACCTGAAGACATATTTTGAAGCCACGAGAAATTTTTTTTAACTTTTTAGCCGCCATATTAAATCCGCTATTTTGGATACTGTGATTTTGACAATAAAGTTCAAATTAATAATTGGCAACCACAAAAACCCCCTGAAAACCCATTTTTAAGTGAAAAAATTATTTTTAAATTCTTTGACGTCCACATTGGATCCGCCATATTGAATTTTGAAAATTTCAATAATTTCACTCCAAATTCGTAATTACTCAAGAAAAAATATGCGCTTCAAAGGGTTAACAACATAGATCATCTTAAAGCAATAATCTTTAACCAGAAGAGATGAATTATGTACCAAAAATATAATTGTAGACTTTTCAATAAAAAAAGTATGAACTCTTAAGCGAAAATAGTTAAATTTCCTCATTGATTACACAAGCCTGCAAGTAATGGGGTCATGTCAGTTTTTGGAAAGTGGAGGGTCATTTCCGAAATAATTTTTTATGTAGAATCCGAATACGGGGTCAGAGTTAGCCCATCGCGTCAGGATTTAAAAATATTTGAGGTTATGCACCCAAAAATGGCGTTTTTGGCTACTTTTGAGGTTATGTACAGAAGACACAACATTTTTTAGGATTTTTTATTTAGTTGTATTATATAGTACTGCTCTTTCTCATTCATTTTAAAGTCGCAGAGTTCAATTAACATTTTTCTTTACCAAGTTACGCCAATTTGAAATTACGAGATATGTCCCATTATACCTTGAGTATTTACTTTAAATAATATCTCGACTTTCGATTCGTAATCAACAACCCCGAACACCCTTAAGTACAAATTTTTAAGAGAAAACACCCAGTAGAAAGTGACTGCCTCAAAAAGTATTTAAAGAAAATTGCTCAAGACATAAGGGGACATATCTCGTAATTTCAAAAAGGCGTAACTTCGTAAAGAAAAATGGTAATTGAACTCTGCGTCTCTCAAATTAAAGATAAAGAGCAGTACTATATGATACAACTAAAGAAAAATCTCCAAAAAATTTGTGTCTTCTGTACATAACCTCAAATGTAGCCGAAACGCCAGTTTTGGGTACATAACCTCAAATATCTTAAAATCCTGACGTGATGGGCCAATTCTGACCTCGGATTCGAACTCGACGTAAAAAATCAGATCTGCTAAGTAATGCTTTCTAGGCCCCTTAAGAGCCTTGAGGCTTGAACACGAGCCCTCAAACATGAAACAGTTTAGAAATTTTTCAGCTTAAGAATGAACTGATTTTATCAACCAGAGCAGAAAGCCGATTCTTGAGATGAACTGAACTGGAGTGTTATTCCCTTGAGGGCTTTGATGCATAAGGGCGAGCCCTTAAACTTGAACCTTCAGGTTTTGAAGAAGCAGATCGATGCTTCTAGGAACTCTGTTTTGGTATTTCCCTCGGAAATGCGAGGCGACCTGGGAATAAAAGAGTCTACGGAGAAAATTTTCGAGGGTTCAGGTTCTTTGTTTGCGTGGTGAAACACCTGCCCCTGGTGGCAACCTGCGCGGAATTCCCTGTCCCGCCCTTCTTTCCCCACTACTTTCGCTCGAGCGATATTATCACATAATTGTTTCCATGGTGGTATTTTCACAGTCTTTTAAAGCTTCCTTCCTCAGTATTAGAGATTGCTTCAAAATAAAACCGAAGTAAGAAATAGCATAGAATATTAAAAGTAAATTTGATATTTTTTATTTTTTATTTTAAGTTTCATGCATCACGAATTTATTTTTGTTGTAAAATCAAACAAATGCGTAAAAAAATGATATTCAGGGATTTCGTAAGAATCTTCTTAAAAAGTATTTTCAAGAAGAAAAAACGACGTTTTTGTACATTTTATTCTGAATCGTCAATTTTAGGTACATCGAGTTAAAACTTTATATTTCTCTTCTCAGTTAGCAATGGAATACGAATCAAAGCTTCTTTGTTAAATAGCAAATCCATAAATCTGGTTTATATGATCTCAAACGAAAAACCAATAAGTTTTTTCAAATTTTTTCAAATTTTTAATTAGGGTGAGGTAATAATTAATTCAAATTAACAAAAATAATTTTTTAAACAGTTTAGTATTATTAATAATTTTAGAAGTTAATTTTGTTTGTCTGCTGGTCTATATCGGGTTCAGATCCCAGCGGAGATAGAGACATTTTTTTCACAATCTTAAGATTTGTCAATATTTTAATAATATTGATATAGACCAGTAGACAAACAGAATTAACATCTAAAATTATTAATTAAATATTCCCTGGTCAATAAACCTAAGATCAACAATTAAAAATGTAGTATTATTTTTAATAATTTTGTCTTTGAATAATGCCAGATAGTTGCGTGTTTTTAGAAATGTTCAACATTTTGTTCAATTGGTGCTTAAAAATTAATTTAATTTAGCAAAAACAATGATTTAAATAAATAATTATTATTTCTAACTGGCTTATCCTCTATTAGTCCTAGCAAGTTGCGATTTTTTCTGAATTTTTTAACATTACGTAGGACGTTTAGTTATGAACAATTAATAAATAAATATAAGATGGTATTTTTTAAAACAATTTCTTTCTTTTTTGTAAATATATTTTTCTGAGTTAAAACAAATATTGGGAAAATTTAAATCTGAGTTTGATTCCCGTCTTACTAGAGACAAAACTGAGTGAGAGAAACTGATTACAAGTGTTAACAGAGTACCGGAAGCAATTTCCTGACTGCAGTTAGTCATAATAAAGAGAATTTTGTGATAAATAATAATACATTATTTAAACAATTATTTTATGTTACATTTAATTTATTATTGGTTGCCTCTAACTGAAAAGTTAATAAGATCAAAAATTCTGAAAACCCCACGACTTTCTAACTCTATTCTAAGAGACAATTTTTAAAAGCAATAATACATTGTTTAAAGAATTAGTATAAACATGTAATTATTTATTACTATATAGATAATTATCGGAATTAATTATTATTAAATCTGTGTTTAAAAAACCGCAAAAAATCATCATTAGAACCATAAACTCTCAAAACCCAATTTTTCCCTAATGGGTATTTTTGGGACCCTATAAAACAGGTTTTAGGGGGGGGGGGGTATTTAAATAGTAATTACTTACTTGTATTCTCTATCTAGAATGTCAAGAGAAATGTTGATGTTCATCTCGATCCACCTAATATTGACGATTCTGAATACAATTTACAAAAAATCTTTTTTTATTATGGGAAATACATGTATAAAATATTTGTAAAAAATTCATCTTTTTATGATTTAAATTTAAACTGTTTGGTTGTAAATGCATCTGATTATTAATATTTTTTTTCAATATTTAACTGTGTAAATGAAAATTCATCTATCTGCATTAAAAATTAACTTTTTTGTTGAAAATTCATATTTTTGGGCTAAGGATTCAACTCTCTTATAAAAATTTAGTCTTTTCGGCTACAAAATTAGATTTTTTGATTGAAAATGGAATTATTCTTGGTTTAGGTTTAATATCTTTTATCTGAAAATTCAAACATTTGGTTGAAAATACAATTATTTTGTTCAAAATTTATCTATATGGCCAAAAATTAGGCTGATAGAAAAATGGTCCTTTTTAGTCGAAAATTCTTCTTTCTTAATTGAAAATTAACATTTTTGTTCAAAATGTAACTGTCTTTTAAAGCATTCGTCTTTTTTTATTAAAATTCAAATATTCGGTTACAAATAATGTATTTCGTTAAAAATGCATTGTTTTGATTTGAAGTTTCCATATTTAATTGTAAATACAACAGATTAGTTTTAAATTATTATTAATATTATTATTTTAAACATTTAGGTATTTACACTGAAACCCGGAGATAGTGCCCGCAAAGTTAGTTTTTCAGAGATCATGATAACCAACGCATTTTTAATTTCCAATTTGTCTTAAGGTGTAGATTGCTAGTGCATTTACCTTATTTATAAAAATTTATCTCCTATGAATTTAGCCATTTACAGGACATTTAAAAATATGTAGGGCTGATTTACCCCTTAGTAATTTTTTTATTTATTATGGATTGAATTTATTTTACTTCCTTCCTTATAAAACTATCTTCCCAATTCTTTTGTTTATAGAAAGTATAAATTATCCTAGACACACAATAAAAAGTTGTAGGGTTAGCTACCCCTATTAATTTTTTGAAACTTTTTTTTGGCGAAACACGTCAACTTTATTTTTGTCTCGTGCAAAATATTTGTGTATGGAAAAAATATATGTATTATCATAGACACAAAATGAAATGTGTTCAGGGGTTGCTACTCCCATTAATTAAATTTTTTCTTAAATCCAAATTTATTTGTGTCTTAAGTGCAAAATATACATTTATAAGTTTTTCTCCTATGAATTTAGCCAATTTTTAGCACATTGAAAAATATGTAGGGGTCGTTTATCTTCACCTAATTTTTTTATTCATGTTCGATAGACTTTGTTTTACTTCCTTTGTTATAAAACTAATTTTCCAATTGTTTTCTGCATGGAAAGTATATATTATGATAAACACAAAATAAAAAGTTTTAGGGGTGGCCACCCCCATTAATTAAAAAAAAAATTTGGCGAAAAACGTCAACTGAATTTTTGTCTCAAGTGCAAAACATATTTTTTTCAAATGCAGAGGTGGTTTAACCCCTTAATTTTTTTTTAAAGAAAATTACGTTAATCATCTTTCATTACGAGGAAGCTTTTCCAGTAGGTTTGATCAAAATCAATTTGGTCTTTATACACAAAAGTATACAATCGACACTTGAGACCCTTATCTTTGAGGGGCTGTTTCACCCCCTTAAAGTGTTTTTACGCAGATAAAAAAATACGCGTCTCTTTTAGTTAAAAATCAACTACTTTGCTGAAATTGCAATACATTTCGACTCGAAATCTTAAGAATTTAAATCGTTCCATATTGGATTCAATATTTTATTTATATTATTTTGTTTGAAAGAATTTATTCCCCTATTTTCGGGAAAAATCCCCCTATTTCCCCTGTTTTGAGAGCATGTTTTCATTTATAAAATTATATAGTCTCAAATGTAAAACCTTAATTGTTGAGTAATTTGAAATTGAAAATGTCAAATGCCAAATGTCAAAAAAAACTGTCAAATATTTCTAAATACTGAGAAAAGTTTTTTTTTCAATGTTTTATTTATATGGGTTGGAAATTGAATATTTTAGACTGAAAGAATATTCGAACAATGGTTTTTAAATTTAATAAAAGTGTCTAATTATGAACCCATAATTTAAAAAAATTTAGAAATTAAAACTAATTTATAATCTTTCAACCGGACGTTTTACATTTATTCAATTAATAAATATTTTGATTTTAGCAGTTAAATTTTGAACGTTTAAATATGTAAATTGTTTTGTTTTTAAAAGATTCAAAATCGATGCATAAAATGAATTTCCCGCTTGTTCCTGGTCTCAAATTTTCTTGGTCATTTCCTGGTCCAGCGGCCACCCTTTTTTAAAATATTAGTGTTAGAGTAATAAATTCAGAATTGAAATAGGTTTAAAAATTCATTCTTTCATTAAATTAATTTCATATTTTTGTGAACAACAAAGTATTTAGTTGCTCTGCCAAATTTTTAATTGGAAGTTTTTTTCTTTAAATTTTACTTTTTTTATATTAGTATTTATTTCAGCATTTCTTAAACTATTTTTAATGAAATAAATAAATAAGATAGCAATAACAATTTAATATTATAATTCAATTTCTCAATGCTGTTATTTTTCATGTGCTTGATGTTCAGAATGTTCAAATGGACGAAATTGTTTACTGATGACTTTTAAACTACAAAAAGTGATGAAATACTTATTTATTTATATTAAAAATTACTGCGTACAATGAAACTTTATATTGCATTATTTTAAATTGTAGTTGGAGCAATATTCGTAAATAAAATAGAGTAGGGGACAAATATTTCGTTTATTTAAACGTTCAGAACTTCAGGTACATATTTTTTTCTATATATACTACCAGCAAGAAATATGGAACTACCTGTTTTTTTTGTTGCATAAAATCATCTAATTTTGATCATAAAAGAAATTGCATTTTTTGCTCAAAAAATAAATATTCATATACAACTTTTTGAGCCCAATAATACTAAGTAGAAGTATTTTTGGCCACTTTTTCAGAAATATTTCACAAAAGTGTAAATAAAAGTATTTTCTTGGGCTTACTTTAAAGACAAATTGCCATAATATTTAATCGTCATTTTGTCAAAGCTCTGCAGATTTTTCTCTGGATTCTGACAAAATCTGAACTTTCAATAAATAAGTCTAATAATGCTAACCAATGATAATTTGGAAAAACGTTTATTCTGATACGAAAAATTAGGGAACTTAAAAAAAAAAATCGCTAGACATTAAAGGACATCTAAATCGATATATGAGCTAAACACATTTCTTTCCAGTAAAAAATCTAATCATTTTTAATTGCTAGAAAGTTTTTTTTTTACCAGATGAGAGGTTTTAGGCTTGACTGAACAAATGTTTTAGTATCCAGAATTCGTCCTTAAATCAATTTTTTATGTTTACAGGTGGACATGGTGACTTGGATGTGCAAGCTGTTCCAAAATCAACGACCGTTTCCTTCTGATGCGCATTATTTAAGATCGAGATTGGGATCACGATCAGGAGTGCAAGGTGCAAGGTGAGCATCGATTTCAGATTTATAAGGCGATAAGTGGAATCAAGAAATAATTTATAGAGGAGGTGTACATCGTATAACTGTTCCACTTCGAAATAAAGACGCGCAGCTGTGTCCACTTTATTGGTGTTATCTCAAAATCTCGAACATGTCTTTAACGAAAATGAAGTGATTCCGTGTCGTCCCAATCAGCTGGCGAAATTGGGTACGCAATAAATTGGTGTTACCAACCCAAACAAAGTAGTGAGGATGAGCTTTTACAGTATTTGAAAAGGAAAAAGAATACCGCTGTGAAGTACTATGCATGTATTCACTCGTTTGATGAACATTTTGTTTTTTCATAGGTATCAAATGAATTTTCTTCTTTATAGAGGGAAGATTTCCCTAACAAAAAATTATTTTTTTTTTTGATTCTAAACCAATGTATTTAGATTATTATATTATCAATAACATTGAAAATAAATAATCTAAATATAATACATTTCTAAACATTTCTAACACTAAAAAATTTTTATTTATTTAATTTCAATTTTTAATATTTTATTCATATAAGAATCTAATTACAAGATTTCTTCCATGAAAATTGAGGTAAGATTCACAACTCAATTAAAAGAAATCATACGGTATTTATAAGCAAAACCTATAGATTGGAAAAGAATCGCTTGTTTAGTGTCTCTCTTTAAATTTTTGTATTTTGAGATTGGAAAATAATCAGTTTTTCAAGAATAATTTTATGCAAAGGAACATGAAAAAGATTCAATCATTAAAAAATAGATTTCCAAACTATCTCGCTTTCCGACTCATTAGAGACATAAATATCAATAAGAAAAAAGAGGGAGAAAAAGGGAAAGAGTCAACCAAAAAACCAACCTCTCACTCTTTCTCTTTCTCCGCCCTTTTTATACCACTTGGGGACCAACATGTTTCGAGGCCAATTTAGACCTCCTCATTAGGGAGTAACTTATTGGATAAACTAAGGTATAATACAAAAAGGTGATGTAAACTAAAAAGAAAATATTTCAATGGATATTCACTGAAAAATGATTAATTCTAATATGGTCGTAGCAATCATGTCAAAATGAGTTACTCCCTGCGTTTATTTGAAAGCAAAGAGAAAGAGTGAGATGTTTCTTATTGATATTTATGTCTCTAATGAGCCGGAAAGTGAGATAGTTTGGAAAACTATTTTTTAATGATTGAATCTTTTTCATGTTCCTTTGCATAAAATTATTCTTGAAAAAATTGATTATTTTCCAATCTCAAAGTACAAAAAATATTTATACTTTCAATATCTTTCAAGTTATGTTTCTGTCGATAGAGAAATAACTAGGTCCATCAAGCTAGCACCTCCACAATCGAAATTACCAAATTTCTTTGCATCAGAATTTTGGCCTTTTTTTTGGGCTGCATTGCCGATTTTGGGGCTCCACTACTTTTATCGCAAATTCAAATTTCGAGTGGAGGTGCTGGCTTGAATCAAGCCAGCACCTCCACTATATGAAAATGTTGAAAAATTAAAAATTAAGCTCTTTAGAATTTTGGGCTTTTTTGGGCTCTTGAACGCGCCAACAACCAATTTCCAAAAACCACCCCTACGAAAAATGAAACTACCCCCATGTGAAAACAGCAACCCGGAAAAAAAAATTACACCCACATTTTGGGCTTATTTTGGGCTTTCGAATGCACGTAAAAAAGTTCCAAAAACCGCCCTCTATGTGCAAAAAAACCACCCACTTGCCAAAAATGAAATCTGAAAAAAAAGCGGATTAGAATTTAAGACTTATTTCAGGCCCATTTCAGGCCCTCGAATGCACCACAAAAAATGTTTTAAAACCACCCTTACGAAAAAAATTACCGTCTTCGAAAAAAATCAAACCTGGAAAAAACAAATTAGAAGGCAGTGTTGGCCCTTTCTTGGTCTCTCGAATGTTTGAAACTTTCTTTTTGAAAAAACCACCCCTACATCTAAAAAATCAAACACATGCATATAAATTCGAATTAGAATTTTCAAGGAGCCCAAAAATGAGAAACTATACAACCTATAAAATTCAGAGTAAAGATTATTTTTTGAAAAAGTCATCTGCGTGGCGTCAAGGGTTTGTTTTTTAATGTTAAACATTAGAGCCCAAAAACTGTAAAATTCACAAAATGATTATTTTTCAATAAAGTCATATGTGCGTGGCATGAAGAGGTTTTTTTTTAACGCTAAGGGTTAGAGTCCAAAAATCGTAGTTGGTATTTTTCAAGAGCCCAAAAATTATAGACTCTGTTGATGCTGCTAAATTCTCAAAATGATTTTTTCAACAAAGTCATATGTGCGTGGCATAAAGGGGTTGTTTTTTAACGTTAAGGGTTAGAGCCCAAAAATCGGTGTTAGTATTTTTCAAGCGCCCAAAAATCAGAGACTGTTGATTTGAGATTTTCCAGTATCAACAGAATCTCTGATTTTTGGGCTCTTGAGAAATACCAACAACGTTTTTGGGCTCTAACCCTTAACGTTAAAAAGCAACCCTTCGAAGCCGAGCAAATGACTTTTTTTAAATATAATCTTTACTCTGAATTTTATAGGTAGTATAGTCTCTTATCTTTGGGCTCCTTGAAAATTCAAATTCGAATTTATATGCATGTGTTTGATTTTTTAGACGTAGGGGTGGTGTTTGCAAAAAGAAAGTTTCAAGCATTCGAGAGCCCAAGAAAGGGCCAACACTGCCTTCTAATTTGTTTTTTCCAGGTTTGAGTTTTTTCGAAGGTGGCGATTTTTTTTAAGTAAGGGTGGTTTTCGAAAATTTTTTGTGGTGTATTCGAGGGCTTCAAATAAGTCTTAAATTCTAATCCGCTTTTTTTCTTCAGTTTTCATTTTTGCCAAGGGGTTGGTTTTTTTGCACATAGGGGGCGGTTTTTGGAACTTTTTTACGTGCATTCGAAAGCCCAAAATAAGCCCAAAATTTGGGTGTACTTTTTTTTCTGATTTGCCGTTTTCACATGGGGGTAGTTTCATTTTCGTGGGGGTGGTTTTTGTAAATTGGTTGTTGGCGCGTTCAAGAGCTCAAAAAGCCCAAAATTCTGATGCAAAGAAAATTTTGGAAATTTCGATTGTGGAGGTGCTAGCTTGATGGACCTGAAATAAGTCCTATAAATGGGATCCAGCGGAGGTATATTACTTCTGATTACATAAAAATACTCTGGACCAAATAAAATTACACCGAAAAAACGATATTCTAATAAAAGGGAAAAATATTCTTAAAATGAGAATATAATTGGAGAAGAAGAAATGCGTAAAGAAAAATGCGCCTTGCTCAATTTAATAGTATACTTACTTCTAGATTTGAAGTTCAAAATTTATTTACTCTTTAACTACAGATTTCGTAAAGCAATATTTACATATTTATTATGAAATTATTTTGTTTTATATTATATTTTTTTATATATTTTATCATTTTTTTAATTTATGGTGGAATGTTCCGCATAAACTAGATTCATGCAAATTTTTAACTCAAATGTACTTTCTAACAAATTCTAACAAATTCTTGAATTTTCTACAAAATAGAGCATTTTTTAACCAAGAATATTAGTTTTCTATTGAAAAAGGTAAATGTTTAACAAAATACATAGCAAAATTTTTACTTGAAAGAGATACATCTTCAGTCAAATAATTGAATCTCTTAATATAAAATCAATGTTTGACCAAAAATGGCGTAATGAAATTTTCAGTTTAAAACTAAATATTTAAAGAAAAAGCAATGATTTTTCAATAAAATAGTTAAATTTTCAAACAAAATGATGAATTTTAAACAAAACCTTTTAACTTCTTAAACAAAAAGGATACTTATCAACAATACTTTTTTTTTGAAAAAAATGTTAATCGTCAACCACATACATGAATTTCCTAACAAAATAATTTAATTTTGAACCCAAAAAGACAAATTTTCAGCACAACTGTTGAACTTTTAACCAAAAACAAACTTTTTCACCAAGTTGTTCAATTTTCTGAGCAGTAGCTTATAATTTAATAAAGAAATTGAATTCTCGACCAAAAACATACAATTTTAAGCGACAAGATTACTTTTCTACAAATAGATTAATTTTTAAACAAATAATTGAATTTTTAACGAAAAATATAAATTTTCAACCGAGAAGATTACATATTTAGATTATCATTGAATTGAATGTTATAAAGAATATAAATATTTTATAATGAATAAATAGAAATATCGCAAGTTAATTTCCTTTTCATTCCATTCGAAATATTATCATGTCATTCTTTATCGATTTCAGATATGTCAAATTAAAACTTCAACAACAGGTTAATTTTCAACCAAATTTTTAATTACTTACCCAAAAAGTATGAATTTTTAACAAAAAGACGAATTTTAGTTCATTTTAAATTTACGTCGATAATTCATTTTTTAAACTGCAAATTGAACTACGCCATTATGGCCTAAAAATTGATCGTTTTTATTTAAAAATTCAAAAATGTCCTTAAAAATGTATGTAATTTGTTGTAATTTCGTATTTTTGAATAGAAAAATAAACTTCTGGATTGAAAATTTAACTGCTCGGTTGAAATTTGAACTACTTTGTTGAAAAATTTTTGTTTTTGTTGAGCATCCTTTTTTTCTTGTTGAAAACTAATATATTTGTGGCCTATAGATCAAATATATTTTAAAAGTTGAACTCCGCTGTTAAAAATTAATTTGCTGATTAGTTGAAGATCCATCTATTTAGTTAAAAATTTAGCTTTTTTCTTGAAATTAATTTGTTTAAATTGAGATTAAAATCAAATTAAAAATTCTATGAAACGTCCAATAATCAAGTTAATGTACAGAATTCCTAAAAATAAAACCAAGAATCCATACAATTTTTCTATTGCATTTTGAAAAAAGATAAACCTTTGTCCAAAAAAGTAAAGAAACAAATTTCACTTTTTTGGACAAAAATAAAAAAGGGGAAGAATAATAAAGAAACAGCCAAATAAATCTCCTCTTTTCATTTATGTTCTCTTTTTTATTTTCAATATTGTCAAATCGCAATAAAAATTCATTTGCATCGTGGTTTCGTTGCTGTTCCTGCCACCTCAATTCTTTTTTGTTAATTTTTTTTCCTAGATATTTAGATTTGATAATAATAAAACTTTGAAAGATAAAAGAAATAAAAAAGAAGGCAGGTCTTTTTGGATAAGAAAACTCATATTTCTTCCTTAAAAATTCAACTATTTGGTTAAAAATTGGTCTAGCTTGCTTCAGATTTCAATATTTTTTGTAGAAAAATTATCTTCTGTTTGTTGAAGATTGATCTCTTCGGATCAAAATACTAACTGTTTTTTTAATCATTTGACTTCTAAGATTTTAAATTCAGATATTTCGTAGAAAATTCATCTGTTTTGGTATAAAATGAATCTTGATTGTTCGAAAATTCAGATATTTTCTTAAAATTGCCATATTTTTCGACTTGAATTCTTCAAACTTTCATATTGTATTCAATATGGTACTTCTTGACATCAATTTCATTAAAAAGAATTTATTTATTTATATACCGAAATCTCATCTTGATGATGTGTTACTTTAGTCGTTAAAAAACTAACTTTCTTTTTTATAAATCGGAACACATGCTCATTTATGTACTCATTTTATGCGTATGAGCTTGCTTTATGCAATGATGAGTATTTTTTTTGCCGCCATTAAATTGGCAGCAGGTCCCGCAAGAAGTTAATTATGAATTAATTACGCGGAGATTTTGAGTGTATCAGATAAACTGCAGACGCGTACGCTTTCTCACTGAGATTCGTGAATTATTAAGTGCCCTGATTCTTCAGTTACACCTGGCATTTCTCTGCACGAGATTTTACACCTGGTGTGATCAACATGCCTTTATACCTTGTCGAATTCGTTATGAGCCACGTGGCTCGATAAAAAGTATGTACGTAAAAGCTGCGAAAAGTAATTGGGAATTATGTGGAACGGGACTAATGTGAATTAATTTATCAAAAGTCAATGCAAAAATAAGCGCAAAGAAAAGAGATGTCAAAAAAGCTTTATGTATCATATAAATTATAAGGATAACTTATCGGAGATATAAATTATTTTTTGGATCATAGAGATATGTTTGTATTTGTCTAAATGTTCAAATATAATGTATCGACATATTTCGATATAATTTGACCCCAGGAGTTCGAAAATACGCTTTTTTTAAATGGCCATGCGTGTGTGTATGTAACTTTTCTGTTCACCATATCTCGAAAAGTAAAAGAGATGCAAAGATAACAAATATTTACCTTGTTTATATGAGAAAAACTTTTCTGATATTCAAAATACAACAATACGATATGTAGCGTATTTTTTCGCGTGATGCATCGATCGACCTATTGTTAAAACTTTTATGACCTACTAGTACAGATTGATTCTGTTTCGATGAGAAAAACTTTTTTGACATTCAAAATACGCCAATTCTATATGTAGCGTATTTGTTTGCGTCCTTGATCTATCAATACAGATTTATAATTTTCAGAAAGGTATTGTTTATCTTGCTCATTAAATGAGCACAAATAAATGCATGCATAATAAATACATCCATAGTACTTCGCAGCGGTATTATTTTTATTCTTGTAAAGTTAGTTTGACACAGTTTTAAGAGGTTCTTATATTCGGCCAGAAACCCCGAGGGGCTATTCACTGAGAATTCATGTTAGTCTCTGTTAGTCAGACTACTAAGTACTGCCCGACTTCTAGAAAG